>JAJOZX010009109.1:0-87500 GCA_023014485.1 Bathynomus jamesi | reverse complement strand
GACACACCCACACTACTCCTCACCTTAGTAGTTACTCCCCTGTACATCCCCTTGATCAGTTTAACATACTTCTCTGGTACCATCTTTTCCCTTAAGCATCTCCAAACTTCCTGCCGTGGTATCCTATCATATGCCTTCTCCAAGTCAATAAAAACCATGTGCAACGCCTTCTGCCCCTCTCTGTACAAACAACACACAATATAATTAATGTAAAGAACGACGCTTGTGTAGAAGAGCGTTCCGCACAAGATGAGGAGGGAGAACGAACAAATCAATGCATTTATTAATATGAAGTATTTAAATGTTATTATTATGGTATTTTATATAAAATTTTCAGGATTTAATTTCCATCTTAGAAACAGCAACAGTATTATTATCTGTTAAATAAATTATTATTAGATAATTTTAGATTGCATTGTGATTTGTTTATATACCACATAGTACCCTCCCCTAAATAAAAGAGAAACAAAAATAAGGGACATCAAGAGTATATACAGTAGTATAGTTTGGACTGAATAGGCCAAAATTAGGTACTCACTGAACTATTAATACTAGTAACGAAGCACGAAAGTTGTCTTAAATACTAATAGCAAAGCCTACCTATATCTTGACAGGCCACGATTGTACAAAATTTCATACTCTTTTGTGAAATCGAGGAAAAGCCCGTGAGACCATAAATTTACAAAAATACCACAACTATCAAAATTTTGAGTTTCACACCCAAGGCCAGTGAGTTCAAATTTGTGAAGCTGCATTCCAAATTTAAGTGACTCATGAGATTAAAGTAAATGTCAAGATCTCACTGACTTAAAAATTTGTGTTCAAAATTGTTTGTATAAAATTATTTACATGTCATAATGCGAATGTGGACCATGTTGAACGTATAGGTAATATTTGCAAATAGCTTAAGAATAAATGTACGAGCAATGTGAGTGTGCACGACTCTTCTTATTTGTGATTATGCCATATTAACGAGAATGCCCAGCCATTTCTGTTTGTGACTATGCTTGACTATTCTTATTTACGCACGAGAATGCTCGTCTCTTATTCCTGCCCGGCTATATAAGAATAGCTTACCTAATTTAAAGGGATAATCATTTCAAGCCAAACAACTTGAAAGTAACTAAATTAGTCTGACTAAACTTGTAACAAAATTATCATTTTCTTTTTTATTCACTAAAATAATAGCCACTGTAATTGAAAAACTTAATTTAATTCAAGTATGCAAACAATTGAAGAATGTAATTTCTTCTGCATTATATCAGCTTAAGTACAGTACACATTCAAATAGTAACAAAAATTAAAATCAATTCAAAGATTTAATATTTTTGGTGATTTGGGAATTTGTTTTACACAAGGAACTATTGATGTACACTCTTTAGTACTTAGTGAGTTTATGTCTTGCAGACTTCACATAAAAATCCTGGGTTCGAGAATTTCATGGACGCTTTAGCAGTTTTTAGTTGGGGCAGTTTGGTATGAATAATAATAATAATAATAATAAGCTATACTATAATAAGAGAGCTGTCCGTCCGTCCGTCCGTCCGTCCGTCCGTCCGTCCGTCACACTTTCAGAAATTGTGAGAAAAAATTTGAGAAAAAAATTCAGAAATTGTATTACGGGCGGCAATGTGAAGCTCAAGATTTTCATGACTGTCTTCTTTTCTGTAGTTTAGCCTGTCTGTTTGTCTGTTTGTGAAATTTATCCCGGGCAGTAATGGGGGAAGGGTGGGGGTGGGGGTAATGGGGGATGGGTGGGGTAATGGGGAGGGGTGGGGGTAATGGGGGATGGGTGTGGTAATGGGGAGGGGTGGGGGTAATGGGGGAGGGGGTTAGCCCCCAAGTTGCATGAATGGGGGTGAGGAGGTTTTGGGAAATACCAGATTCAAAAATGTTGACACAATGTGAAGCTCAAAATTTTCACGGCTGCGTTCTTTTCTGTAGTTTAGCCTGTCTAACCGTCAGCGAAGCGACGGGAACTGTACTAGTAATAATAATAATAAACCCCGAGGATGAAAGAGCGCGAGCTCTTTAATAAAATAAGAGTTCCCAGAAAAGTTACTCTTTTTGCTTGGAATTTGCAGTTTCATATGGAAACCTATTTGAGATCATTTGATCCATATATTGTTTCTACGACTGATTTTCCACTTTCACAATAGTGAATGTTATGTATTGAATTTTAGTGAAGCGTTCACTTCTCTTTTACTCTGCCATTTTCTGACTTATGTATTGCGAATATGGAAAGATATTCATAACTTTTATAAAAAAAAAAATTTCTAATTAAAAACTTATTTTAAAAAGAGGTAGGGCGAATGTAATAAATGGAAGCTAAGGAATGTTTATTAGAGCAAATGTTATTATAAATTATGATTGTATACGAGGAACGGTTATTAAAATTGAGAGAGAGAGAGAGAGAGAGAGAGAGAGAGAGAGAGAATTTTGAATAGAATTGAATTGAATAACTTTTATTGATAAAATAGTTTTACAATTTTTGTTTTTGTTTTGACATAAATAATTGTAAAATTTTACTATTTATTTTATTTAATTTGGCTCAAAAGCTTTAGGCTTTAATGGGTTCTTAATTAAAAATAAAACAAATAGTTATTATTAATAATACATAAATCATGAATAAGAATTATTAATTAGAATATGTATTAATCTTTTATTATTATTATTATTATTATAGATACGAAACAAATACAAAGTCATTATTAAAGGTATGATACCAATCCTGTACGATACAAAGAAATCAATATTAGACATGAGAGATAAACAATAACAAGTAATGTACATTTAATCCTATAGATTACACACGAGAAATGAATAAGTAATAGTAATGTACATTTAATCCTAGATTTTTATTAGTATTCCATTATTAATCGAGATTTCAACTTGGTTTCGAACGAGTTTACCTTCATAATATTTTTTATATCAGAATTTAAATCATTCCACAGTTTCAGTCCAAATGAAAATGGTTAATTTTTGAGATGAAGACAATCTAAACTGTGGAATAACATGCTTTGATCTATTTCTGGTCTGGTATGAGTGGATTTCTTGATGAGTTACAAAATATTTTTTTTACCCGTTGTAAATTAATGATTTTGGTCTTACATTTGTAAATAAAAATAAAATGTGGCAGTTTGACTACATCTTTGAATTTTAGTAGTTTTAGGCCCAGAGCTGGGCACTTGCGGTTTTTTTTGCGGTACTGCGGTACTGCGGTACTACCGTGTTGGTCGGTACCGCGGAAAGTACTGCGGGAAATTTGAATGCGGTAGCGGTACTGCTGTACTTTCAGCGATCCTTTGCGGTACTGCGTTATGCGGTACCGGTTTGGTAGTGCGGTAGTAGTACCGCAGTACCGCAGTACCGCAAAAAACGGGCAAAAAACGCAAGTGCCCAGCTGCCTTTTAGCTCTTTAAATAATGCACTAGAGCAGGAGTGGCGAACCTTTTTACAGTCGCGTACCAAAAAAAACATGTAAACCATAAAAAAAATTGGCGTGCCCACCAAAGTTTATATATATATATATATATATATATATATATATATATATATGATGACTAAAACTACGAAGGAAAGGAAACAGAATGGTGCGCAAGCGCTTTCGTCTAATGACATCCTCAGGAACACTGAAGTACATAAAGAGTTACAGCCTATATATAGATTACAGAATATATATATTATATATATTATATATATATATATATATTATATACAATAAACGGAGAAATAAAAATAAAAATTAAACATTAAAGGATTGTGGGAGGAGCATACAAATTTGTAAGGAAAAAACTACCGATGTTTTAGCACTTTGCTCGAATCCAACACAAGATCAAATGAATTGTTTCCAACCAATGTTATAGTTAATTAAAAAAAATAATAATAAATTGAAAAATAAAAATAAAAATAAAACTTAAGAGGAGCATACAAATTTATACTGGAAATCTGCCCAGGTTTTAGCACTCTGCCCTTCTTGTCTAAGTTCGATGTATATAAAAATAAATTGAAAAATAAAAGTTATTAGAGTAGCATACAAGTTTACCAAGGGTTTAGCGTTCTACCCTTCTTATCTAAATCCGTTCTGAAGGAATTCAAAACAACAGGATCGAGTTGAAAAAGACCTTTGCTTATGTTGAAGTTATTTGTAAGTTGGATAATGGCAGACTCAAGAATATTTCTATTAACAATGTTGCTAGAGTGAAACAAAACTGTAGCATTATTCCAATCAATACAGTGGGATAACTCTGACAAATGGACAAAAGGGGCACTGGACGACTGTCCTGTTCTAACGGAATATTGATGTTGTTTTAGAGTGTTTTATACGTGTGTGCAAATCCTTTCCCGTCTGACCTATTATATGTAAAAGGAATCACATTGTTTACAACCAATTTTATAGATAATGCTTGAATTATTGGTAGGGCTAATTTTTACTATGATATTTTTCACGATATTGTTATATGAAAATACTACATTAATATCCAAAAGTTTAAGTACATTAGCAATGCCTAAAAAGCCCGGGAAAAATGGAAGTACTAAAATATTCTTTGACAAAGTACGAGTGTTATTATTCACACGATAGAAAGTTCGTTTTGCCTTGTTGAGACAAGATTCCATAAACGCAGATGGATAACACAGATCACTTCCAATGCCGAATTGGAAAAAATCAACGGTATTGGAAGTGATTTGTGTTATCCATCTGCGTTTATGGAATCTGCGTTTATGGAATTTTTCACGTGTTACTTTCGTGAAATAATTTTCACATTATATATATATATATATATATATATATTATTAGTGATGTAGGTCACATCCGCATCCGCATCCGCGGAACATCCGCACATTTTCTCGCATCCGCATCCGCGTTCGCATCCGCACTTTGGACTGCGGATGTCGTGCGGATGTGGACCGTTGAGATAAAACGTCATTAATAAGCGGAAATTATCAAATTCTACTATATTAATGGAACTAGTTTATTGTGCGCAAAAGTGATGCAAGCGACAAGACGAGAGGCTGTTCTTGTATGAAGTTACTCTCTTGCAACCTACTTAGATCCACGTTACAAAGCTAAGTTATTTTCACCTAGTACATTAGAACGAGTTAAATCATCACTTGGCAAAGCAGTTGAAGAGCTTCAATCTCTTGAATCTGTCGCTTCGCCACACACCAAAAGAATAAAAGTTTCAGTGACAGAACCAATACCTTCAACAAGCAAATCTATCACAGAATCTGTCTCTCAGTTTCTTGAGTCAAGCAGCAATGACGAGACCTACGCGATGTCAAAAGATGTAGTAAAAATGATCGAGAGCTATCACCAAGAAAAACGCCTGGCTGCATGTGACAATCCTATTAGTTGGTGGAAAAATACGCAGAATATCTATCCATACTTGAGTAAACTTGCAAGGAAACATTTAGCCTGTCCTCCAACAAACGTACCAAGCGAGAGATTATTTAGCAGTGCTGGATTAATATATGATGAAAAGAGAAACAGACTGGCAGCAGAAAAGGCAGAAAAATTAATGTTCCTTAAGCATAACCTTCCTATAATTAAGTTTGAACATTAAACGATGAACATCTTAGTTTACTTTATTTTAATTACTTATTTATAAATATGCCTAATAAAACTTTAAACTTAATATAAATAGTTATCAAGCTAATTAAAGATCTCTTTCTATAAGGGTGGAGGTTGGGGAAAGAGGTCGGTGGGGTGCATTTGAGTTGGGTTCACGTCCCGCATCCTGGTAACACAATTATGGTTTCTAATTGTGGCTGAAACTCAACAAAATATAACGAATTTATTTGCAGACGAATTCACTGATTGATTTCTATATTAGTTAGATGCTTGATATTATTTTATATGTTCAGAGAAAAGTACAGCAATTATTGTACAATTAATCAATTATACTACATTATAGCTACAGCTCTCTCTATATAATAACTTATTATATACGTTAAACACAACAAATCTCGAATATATCCTAAAAAATCACGAAAATGTAGACATCCGCATCCGCATCCGCGGATGTTGAAATCAAACATCCTCATCCGCGGATGTGAAAAAAATGACATCCGCTACATCACTATATATATATATATATATATATATATATATATATATTTCAACTGCAAAGAACACGCAGTATAATTAACGTAAAGAACGACGCTTGTATAGGAGAACATTCCGCGCAAGATGAGGAGGGAGAACGAACAAATGAAAAAATGAGGTGTAATATATATAATATTATATATATATATATATATATATATATTACACCAAATTATAAACATTAAGTCTATTATTTTATACTCATTACTGCAACGTTATTGCATTTTGCTTAGGCGTGCCAGGCAAATTTCATCGCGTGTCATAGGTTCGCCACCACTGTACTAGAGTGATCATGGAAATCAGTATCAGATAATAACCTCATTGTTCGTTTTTGGATGACAAAGATACTGTTTACTGAGTTTCACCAAACAAGGGTGCAGAGAGAGAGAGAGAGAGAGAGAGAGACTGTATGTTCGAAGTAAGGTAACCATTCAGATAAAGTATTACAGTTGCGACTTTTCCCTAACCAATGGCAGAGATTTCATAAAGTGCATCCTGAGCATATACAATCTTTTTCGTGGCTTGACTTTAATTTTATTTTGGTGGGAGATGTGAATAAGTTCATCAAGGATTGAATTTCTGAGGAATAATTATTATTCTACGACTGATATTCTTCAACTACTAATTAATTCTGTTTTTAACCTGGAAAATACAAAATTATTCTTCTACATAGGTTGGCCGTGATGTAGGATATATTCTATGATATAACTTTAGATAATATTTTTAGTATTTTGCACAGTTAATGGCAAAACTTTAAGTCGAGGATAAATATTCAAGCAGAACCTTAATTCGTATCTGTGAATCGCATGAACATTCGAAACAGACTATCTGCGTTATCATGTTGCTCAATTTTCTCATATTCCATGTAAAGGGATGAGAAGGAAGCTTTATGCATAATGTTGCAATCTGATTGTAACTGGAAGGGATAAACCTGCCTTTAGACCTAAAATAGCTAACAGTGGCTTGTGATCTTTAGTGAGGATAAATTTGCGTCCATATAGGGAGGTAATGATGAAATATTTTACATCAAAGATGAGTGATAGTTTCTTTTTCAGTCCGAGCATAATATCTCTGATTTAGTCAATGTTCTAGCAAATGCAATTGGTTTCTTTTCTTCATTTGAGTAAACATCAACTATCATAGCTCCAATTCCTGGAAAAGCTGCATCACATGACGATTTTACTGTAAGATTTTCATCATAATGAGTTGGAATAGAAGCCTGAATTAAATGTATATTTAATTCATCAAAACATTTTGAAAAGCAAATGTTTCAATCTCATTTCTAATTTTACTTCAATGGTAAATCTGTGAGTGTATTCACTGTAATTAATGTTCTCAGCCTTTTATTGTAGTTAATGAAATGGTGACCCATGTATCAAACCCAACGTCGGTTAAATTAAACACTCACTGATCTAACGGGTAAGCGACGTTGCGACATGGCTACGATGTATCCAGTAAAATTTCGATGTTAAGTTAATTAAGACCTAACTTCGGCTATCCTGATTACAGTAACTAATTTTGGACCGGCTACAAGCTGAATTTGGTTTTCTAAAAAAAATCACTGAGTAAAATGTTCCCTTCAAATTTATGACCTACTGTAAGTTAGAAGTTCTTAAACTGTGATCTCTTTCGAGCTTGTCATGTCTTATCTATTTGCGCCCCCAATTATTCTGTAACCATAGTGTTATTTTTCTTTCTTTTCTTCCCAAGGTTCCCAACATCTTCATAAGCAGTATGATACGTACCAAAATCTATCTATATCTAATCAGAATATGCTTGTTAAAAATTTCATACTTGTTAGTTTTTCTTAAGGGGTTCGGAATCCCAGCCTAGTTTAACTAAGATCTGAAGGAGCAACCTTAACTTATAGCCTAATTTAAGCTAAAAGAAGGCTAGGACTGGAGAGATACTGCGATCCTACTCATTCTTATCTTAGAGTAGTCAATTGAAGCAGGCCTACTTTCGGCCTGAGCTAGCAAAATAAAACTATTTTGTGGTCTCCTTTCTAAGCCGCTCACCCTTGCATTAACAACACAACGGAACTTGCACTATTGCGCCATGCAACAATCATGTATCTACACTACCAAACATTGAATTGCAAGTGAATTCTCTATATAACTACAACCGAGCGGTGCCACTCTCGACAGAGGAGAGAGAACGGGACGCTGCCGACGTTCAAAATTAATGTTGAATCTACAATAAATGACAATTTTTCACAACCCTTACATTTATGAGATGGATATATATTATATATATATATATATATATATATATATACACATATATATATATATATATACACGAGTGTATATACAGTATGTATATATACAGGGGGCTCAGAGGAGGACCAAATGGGATGTGCCTAACTGATCAAATCTTCAAACAAATTGACCTTCATTATACAGTATATTAATAAAACATTCAATAAAACATCAATTATAATTAACAAAGTTATCATAACTTAACAAATAAAACTATTGAAAAAAGTTCAGCCCCACCCGAAATATTTTTCTGCAGTGTGTATATATATATATATATATAATATATATATCTATATATATATATATATATATATATATATATATATGAATATATGTGCGTGTGTGTGTGTGTGTGTATGTATATATAAGCAATGCTGCATTAATTAGCCTAATCATCGTAGCGCTTTAGGATAACAACGGCTCTTTTCTCATCTAGTTTTTTTAACACTCCCAACCGAAGAGTCATTGTTGTCACTATTTTCTGCAAGTTTGGCCAAATTTTCTCTTAGAGGCTGTACCCCAAAAGCCTCCTCTCCTCCTCCAAATATATCAGATGGGACAGTATAGACACACCGTTCTCTTGGGAGTGAAGTTACTTTGGATCACCTGAAAATCCATCACCCCAGCCTTTTTTAGTTAGCTTTATAAGGCTAACTAACGAAAATATCACGACTTAACCTAACCAATCGTTAGGTCAACTGTACGCCTTTGACGATTGTTACTTTACGTCGTGATATTTTCGTTAGTTAGCCTTATAAAGCTAACTAAAAAAGGCTGGGGTGACGGATCTTCAGGTCTACAGATCTACAGAAGCTAAGGCTAACAAAGACCCTAAGATCCACTCTAAGGTTAGCCCGAAAGAAAGAAGAAAGTAAGGGGTTAAAAAAAGAGAATAAGGGGTTAAGTAAGTAGCAAACCTATCACTCGTGGGTTAAAATTCATTCAGAAAGAGAAAGAAAGACACCATCACCATCCGCCGGCCACTGCCGACAAGTCGGAAAAATAGTCGAAGAGAATACTTCCAGCTGTTGCAGACCAGTCCTCCACTCGGACCACTCCGTAGGGAGGTGGAGGATGCAGCCCACTCTGCCGGAAAGGGGTGAAAGATGAAAAGAAGTAAAATAAGAACGCATTACAAACCATGCAACACATTCTTAACTCAAAGAACAACACATTCTTAACTCAAAGCAACACATACCTCCAGCGGTTGCAGACCGGTCCTCTACTCCATAGGGAGGTAGAGGACGGAGCCCACTCCGCCGGAAAGGGGTGGAAGATGAAAAGAAGTAAAATAAGAACGCATTACAAACCATGCAACACATTCTTAACTCAAACACTATCATACCATACAAACTACAGACATGCAGTGAAGAGAGTTACAGACATGCAAATAAGGAGAGAGAGAGAAAAAAAAAGTAGAAAGAATAACAAAAAGTGGGTTAGTTTATGCTAGTATCTAAGTTCGTGTTAGTCTATTTTTTTTTTTTTTTTGCTGGCTTCGCACTCCAATACATCGATGCAAAAACGTTTTCATTACCTGTCTGACTTTGGGAATCCAAAACTGCTGTCTAATTTCTATTATCATTTCTCTAACTATTGCATGCAACAACTTATTATGAGTGTCCATGATTAAAAGTTCCACAAAATGCTCCGAAGGAGATAACAAAATTGGATGTCTTTTTTCCTTTGAAACCCTGAATACTGCAGTCTACCTCCTTTCCTCAATAAATCCTGATCCAAAAACACATCTAAACTTTTGAGAGCAAACTGTGTTGGCATGCCTCGCAATGGACTACTTGGAAGCAAATTTCTCTCTTCACCAAAAAATTCTTCTTGCACATAAACCAACCAGTAGCGTTTGGCTTGCTGTATTTCCTTACTGTTCGGAATTCCTTTCCTTCTTCTTTTCCTCTTAACGTTGTCTGTAAATCTACGTATATACCTATGCTGTCACTTTTAACAACCATTTCATACTGTTAATATCCTCCAGCTTCAATATGGGGTCCTACTGCGCAACCTAACAACTATTCACATAACATTTTCTCATCTCATTCATCCATTCTTCCTCAGCCTGGTGGTCTCCTACAATAGAGGAGGAAATTGTTCCTGGAAATTGTAGACACCAATCGACCAGAAAAGTACTCCGGGGAGGGTGGGAACGTTAGACAGGAGACAGGGAGTGCTGGAACCCCCGTTTCTCCTGTCACTGTCCCCCTTAGCTGATTTTTTTCTGTCTCATCTACCCTGTGAGTAGTCCAGCATGCTCTCAAACACACACTTTTCTCACTATTCCTTGCTATACATATATGCATCTTACATACTACACAATCACTTCAAAATTAAAACCAACAAAATGGCATCCACCTCAAGAACCTCGGAGTCCCCTGGGTAGGGGATCATAAATGTCCCTACTTCTTTCTTCCCCGCCGCTGACACTGGGAATGCAGACCCGGGCAGCAGGGCTAGTTCTGCTGCTGCCCATTGGGGATGTTCTGGGACCCTACCTCTCGTCCTCTAAACCTCACCTTCTCTTCCTCAATAAAACTCAGGTGTCTGGTCTGACTTTTCTGTACCCTCTTACTTCCTCTATACTCAATTTCACGCCAAAAGTGAATGTTGCGTATATGTACGCAATGACCTAACTTGTTCTTGTATTCCCGAACTGGAATCCTCCGAATTCTATACCCTCTGGCTACGGCTCACATGCCAATCTCGAACTGAATACATCTGCGCTGTCTACCTTTCTCCTAATTCTACTGACTATCCAAAACTCTTTGACTACCTCACTTCCAAAGTGGAATACATTCTATCCCACTCTCCTTTCGCTGAAATCTCAATTTTAGGAGAATTCAATGTTCACCACCATCTTTGGCTTTCCTCCCATTTCACTGATATCCCTGGTGAACTAACTTACAATTTCTCTATCCTGAATGACCTAAAGTAGATTGTACAGCACCGTACGCTTATCCCCGATCGCCTTGGAGATATCTCCACATTTTTCTCAGTTGGGCTCATCCGACCACAATCTTATATCTGTTTCCTGTTCAGTTCGGCTTTTGGATCCTCCCAAGAGGAGACACCTTTGGTACTTTGGCGCCGCTAACTGGGAGGCGCTTAGGCAGTACTTCTCTAATTTCCTATAGAATGATCACTGCATCACGGAGGTGATTCTCTCGGGCATGGAGGCGTACATTCCATATTATATTCCTACTACTAATGCAAAAAAAACCTTGGTTTAACTTTGCTTGTTTTAATGTTATATGCAACAGAGAGGAGGCTTTCAGAAGGTACCGTCGCCATCCAACTCCTGACTCTCACTTAGCTTATACAGTATTTCTGTCCGGAATCGTGCAAAATCTGTTCTTCGACTTGCTAAAAATTCTTTCATTAAACAAAAATGTGAAAACCTAATTCTCGCTCTTTCTGGTAACTAGCCAGCCTCTTCAACAACTTTACTTCTTCTTTCCCTCTTCTTTTCCATTACGATGGCTGTTGCCATCTCTTCAGATAAAACCGAACTTTTCACTCAAACGTTTGCCTTCAACTCAACCCTGAACGATTCTAGTGCTGTTTCTCCATCGCCTCCTCCCTCTGACTTAATCATGTCTGAAATTAGAATCTCTTCAAAAGATATTTTTTCTGCCCCATCTGGGCCCAACTCCAGGAAGGCATACGGTCCTGATGGTGGCCCTCCTGTTCTTCTCAAGCACTGTGCTTCTGTGTTAACACCATACCTAGGAAAACGCTTTCGTTTTTGTCTTTCATCTGGTACTTTAACTTCTTGCTGGAAGTTCGCTTTCATTCAACCTGTATCAAAGAAGAGTGACCGCTCTCAACCTTCCAACTATCGCCCACTTGCTTTGATTTCTTGCCTTTCTAAAACTTTTGAATCTATCCTTAATAGGAAGATTCTTAAGCACCTTTCTTCTCACAATCTTCTTTCAGATCGTCAGTATAAATTCCGCAAGGGACGCCCTACTGGTGATCTTCTTGCATATCTCTCTGACTCTGGTCAGAGAAGATATGCATGTTTGCATGCTTTGTAAGCGTTCTTATTTTACTTCTTTTCATCTTTCACCCCTTTCCTATTCTCTTCGACTATTTTTCCGACTTGTCGGCAGTGGCCGGCGGATGATGATGGTGAGTCTTTCTCTCTCTTTTCTGAATGAATGTTAACCTACGAACATGAGCGTAGGATGCGGGGTCTGGGGGTCCTGAACCCCCCAGTCAACCTTTGTGTCGGGTCCATCACATCATGCCAATGAGAGGAAAATTAAAAAGCGAGGAAAACTGGATTAGAAGGCAAAACTGTGACTGAAATTATTTTACAAATTAATTTATTTGACCACTTGTATGGTTGTATACACCTATACAGTTGTCTTGTCTTGTATGCATCCATGGGCGCCCGCAGGTAGGGGCAAGGGGGGCGCTTGCCTCCCCCTGGAAATGCCAAGAAAATATATTAAATATTTTCTAAGAAAATAAGAAAATATTTATATCTAAACTTGCTGAAAAGTATCCAACTGCCTCCTAAAGGGTGAAAATTTTTATTTGTGTGCATGATAAAAGGTTGCTACCTTTTTATTTGTTCACCGGGAGAAAATCAACTCCACAAAACTGATTTTATGGAAAAGGTTGTTCATAATTTGGTAGTGACCGCAGACGACTACAATTCCTATTCAAATGAGCAGTGTAGGTGATGCTCGAAACACCGTTTTCAAATTAGGTACAACATTTACTTCAGTGTGCTTTTTTCTTCATTCTATCATGTTTCTTTTATAAATAAAATAAATGATTGTTATCATGTGCATTGTATGTACATACAATATATATTTGCATTTTCCATTACAGAAAATGCAACACTAAACTTGCTTAGAATTAACCTGCTGGTTCCTAAGGGGTCAAAAGTTTTTTGCTTGCTCCGGTCCCTACCTATTAATACATTAAATTTTGCCCCCCCTTGGAAAAAATCCTGCGGGCGCCCATGTATGCATCTGATTTTAAATACATAAAACTGAAGAGTAATTGATATAATAGCATCATTATAATTTATATTACTGTATTTTTCTCATACTTCATTAAAAACTAGAGTTTTGTTGCATAGCTTGCATTATCGCTTTTACTCTTCCAATCACCTTAAGTGATCTTCCTTATTTTTAATTTTTAATTTACTTTTATGGCTTTTAGTTGGAAAACAAATGTCTCAAAACATTAACTTACTAAAACGACAAAATAGCAGCAGGAATAAAGTCAAATGTTTTGCATGCAATTAAATTTTTGACAATGATTTCAAAGTCAGACATATGAATAAACCTCATCAAAGTTTGATATTGTCTGGGAGAACTCATACTGTCTGTGTGCTGCCACAATCTCAGTCAAAGATTTCAAGTTTTTTCATACTGAGGCAGAACTTCCAAGAAAAGTAACACATGTTGATGATGTTGGTGTTGGTATTTCTGACTCTGAGGAATCTCCAATAACAATAGGAGCTGAACAGTTGCTGGAAGATGACGGAAAAGCAGACAAAGTGAAAGAGAAAAAGCACTTAATAAAGAAAAAGCATCGTGCAGTGATGAAGAAAAGGAAGAGGTAGATGATGAAGAGGATAAGGAGAGAGAGGAGGAGAATGACGACAAAGAAGAAACCCACATCAGACAGGAGAAAATTTATGTGGCGCCAAATGCTTCTAGTTCCACAGTACTCACCGGGCCGGAAGGTCCAAGGCAACCAATCTTAAAACAATATCCAATTACGGTCATCTCCGGTCATAACAGAAGGTTTAACATGAAGTGGTACAATGATTATCGCTGGATTGAATACGACATAGAAAAGGATGAAGCATGTTGTTATGCATATAATTAGTTTGGCCCTAAAAGTCAGAAGCCTTTTATTTTCAAGAAATGGAATGCTGCGCACAGACTTGAGAAACATGCAAAAAGTATACATCATGAAGATCATATATTAACATGGTTATCCTCAGAAGCACAAAATCTTCGCCAAAGTGGAATTCATGTGCAGTTGATGAAACAACGTGAGGAAGAAGTGCAGCAAAACCGAGCTTACTTGATCAAAATCATTGAGACCTTAATTTTCCTTACCAAACAAAATGTGGCACTGAGGGGACATCAAGAAAACAGAGGAAATCTCGGAAAGTCTATTATGTAGGCTGTTTAATGTTAAGATTAAGCACAAAATATGTTTTCCTTCATAAATGCTTGTTTAAATTGTTGCTTATATCTTAGGAAACACCATGTTCAGTACAAAACTGTACTGTCGTAGTATGTAAACCTAGATAACTGTATTCATATCAAATGGTAGTATTAGATGATTAGATCCATTGAAGCTATTGTTCGTTTTGCATTAAATTAGATATAAGAACTGTTTATTCTTGTGTTAATCTGAATTGTGTATTGTAGACTTAAGCTTAACCAAAGTTAACAGTAAATAATATTGTTTACCTAGCATGATACACAACAAATAATAATAAATACATGACACAACAATACTATGGTTTATGTAACTCCAAATTAACATATTTATAAAAACCCAGCTTTGTCTTCCTACAAAAACTACTACCAAAAAGTAAAAGTATACATTTTTAACACTCCACAATTCACACTCCCCTTGCTTCTCCCAGCATCATTTTTTATGGCTTGGCCCTTTCATTTTCGCTCAGCCCAACACTAGAAAAATTCCTGCAGACACTAATGTGCTAGCTCAGCAATTTTTTTTAGATTATGGAAATGTCGGTCTGAAGCTCTGAGCAACATCTTTCTTGTCGGGTCCAACACCTCCCCCCCCCCCCAGAATAAAAAATGATGGGTTATAACCCACAAGATCCTTATATAAATATATGTTGCTGAAGTTAATTTACGGTTTTTGATTTGGGACCCAAAAAGGTTAGGTTGGGTCATTGTCGGGACCCGGAAAGGTAAGTAGTACCGGGGCAGAGAAAAAACTTGTGGCTTTCAATGCCTCAAAAACTCAGTTCCTTCATCTGTCTACTTGCTACAATCTTCCACACAACTCAATCCTTCCTCTTTTTTTAACATTCTTGGCATTTCCTTTTCTCGTGATCTTTCCTGCAAAGATCACATATACTCTCTTTCTAAAACAGTTTCTAAGAGGTTAGGTGTGCTGTACCGCCTCCGCAGTTTCTTCACCCCCACTCAGTTGCTGTCTCTGTACAGGGGTCTTGTTCGTTCCTGTATGGAGTATGCTTCTCATGTGTGGGGTGGGTGAACCCACACAGCCGTACTTGACCGGGTGGAATCAAAGGCTTTTCGTCTCATCAATTCCCCGCCTCTTACTCATTGTCTTCAATCTCTCTCTCTTCGCCGCAATGTTGCCTCACTCTCTCTTTACTATCGCTATTATAATAGCCGTTGCTCTTCTGAACTCTCTAACTGCATTTCACTGCACAATCTAATGCGAGTACTTAAGCTGTTGTACACATTTGCAATAGTGTATGCAGTAATGTTGTTGCATGGAGTACTGATATTGTTCTTTAATTGTTCAAGTGTTCTTGAACGATTTTCGTACACTGTATTCTTAAGGTAAACCCACAAAAAGAAATCGAGTGGAGTCAAGTCCTGGGAACGTGGTGGCCATTCAGTCGGACCCCTTGTACTCACTAGCGAATTTACGGAGGGGGCGGTGGTGGCAGCCACCCCCCCCTTGGATCAATTTTTGTTATTTTATTTATTTTGATTGGGTTCAGAATCCCAGCTGAGCCTTGAACGGCCAAGCTCTGAGAGGCTATTTTTAACTTATAGCCTAAGTTAAGCTAAACTAAAACAAACTTACGGACTTGGAAGTCCTATTAGGTCCTACCTCAGGGTTGCTGACTCGATGTGGGCCTATTTTAGCCCTCACTAGCATAAAATTAAGAAAAAAACAAAAGGGGGACTATTTATGGTCTTCTTTCTAAACCTTGCAACAACGACACACTTTGCACCATTGCACGCTGCAACAATCCTGTATCTAAACAACGAAACTGAATTACAAAGAACTCTCTATAAGACCACGCCCTGTAAGTGCCGCATTCAACAAACGAGTAGAAAGAACGCGCCAGTGCCCAAAAAGAATGATGCCACAAGAGCCCAAAAATGCTAGCTCTAAATGAAGTGAATTTTTCACTAACCTTACAATTATGATATATATATATATATATATATATATATGTTAAACACAGACCGTGCATGGAACAAGGAACTCTTCTGGGAAAATTAAATCCACTATAGTCCGAATAAGTAATGGTAAATGACAAATACCATAGTTTTTTTCCTTTTTCATGATTTTAGCCCGACGTGGGCAACGGGTCTCTCGCAAAGAGATCCCATAAATATAGCTTCCCTCACCAGCTATCTGCAAAGCAGACAGGATCCAGCTTTGGGACGTGGATCTAGGGTTTAAAGCAAGCCTAGATCCCTACACTCAGAACCTCTATATAAGTAAAAGACTCGTTGCATTCACGTCGTGTTGAATAAATCAAAGAAAAAGGGGTAACTATTGTATTTTTAGCCAAAAAAACCAAAACTTAAACCTCAATCGGGACATTGAGCGTCCACTTTTTCATTCAAGGCACGAAACACGTCCGTTTAGTATACACAAACTCAGAATGGTTCCCTGAGAACATTATATGTTAACACAGACCGTGCATGGAACAAGGAACTCTTCTGGGAAAATTAAATCCACTATAGTCCGAATAAGTAATGGTAAATGACAATACCATAGTTTTTTTCCTTTTCATGATTTTAGCCCGACGTGGGCAACGGGTCTCTCGCAAAGAGATCCCATAAATATAGCTTCCCTCACCAGCTATCTGCAAAGCAGACAGGATCCAGCTGGTGAGGGAAGCTATATTTATGGGATCTCTTTGCGAGAGACCCGTTGCCCACGTCGGGCTAAAATCATGAAAAAGGAAAAAACTATGGTATTTGTCATTTACCATTACTTATTCGGACTATAGTGGATTTAATTTTCCCAGAAGAGTTCCTTGTTCCATGCACGGTCTGTGTTTAACATATAATGTTCTCAGGGAACCATTCTGAGTTTGTGTATATATATATATATATATATATATATATATATATACACACACCTCAACTTAATATATACAAGCAATGCTGCATCAATCAGCTTAGTCATCATATCGCCTTGGGACAACACTGGCTCTTCCTCTTCTAGATTTTCTAGCAATTTTGGCGCCCCTTCCAAATGCTTTATTTTTTATAATAAATTTTTCATTTTCTAAAAGCAAAAAAGTACATACTTTTTAAATTATAAAAATATCAACACCACCCTTGTAAATACCTCAACTTACCTTTCAATTTTATTTTTAGAAACTGTGTATAAAATAACATTTCCCTTCGTATTCTCAATTAAATTATGCTTTCCAGCTTTACATATTCATTTATTAATGGTTGTAAGCATTTGTAGACACAAGGTTAATATGCTTGTAAACCCTTTGAGTATTATTCTTATTCACGATCTTCCTCTCTCTAAATGACTGATTTTGGTAATACTTTGAAAAGACGGATTAAAAAACGTCAATCAAATTAGTTCCAATATTTATACCAGAAACCTGGTCTTTAACTACATTTTAGTAAACGCTAAAAATTTGCCTGCTAGTGCTTAATTCCTGTGTATGTAATTATATTTATATATAATTAAACATTATTTTGGCGCAATTTTTACATACTGTATGTTAAGGTCCGCCACCCACTCTTCGAAAATCCTAGATTCATTACTGATATATCAGGCGCGGATCCAGGGGGGGGGGGGTCGGGGGGGTCCGGACCCCCCCTGCTCACGGTGACCAACGATTTTTCGATTGCGTTTGTTTGCTCCTATATTGAAAAATAAGACCTGAAGACTTAAAATGGCTTAAGGTACATGTATCCCGGTTGCCACAAAATTCATTTCCTTAAAAAGAATAAAGAAAAAAAAGTTTATGTCCGATCCTGAGACATTTCAGACCTGGCCTGGGTGTGTGAACAAGCAGGATTTTGATAACGGGAATATACTTCAAATCCATCTAAAGCTATCTTCAAATATGAAAATTTCCTACCGAGGGGGGACACCCCCCTCGGGCACCCCCCTGGCGCTCGCTTCGCTCGCGCGTCCATATCAGTAACGAGCCCCACCAAGACTGGACCCCCCTCTGCTTAAATTCCTGGATCCGCCCCTGTATATATATATGCCGATGATATGGTGTTAATAAGTCCCTCTGTTAAAGGTCTAGATCGGCTACTAAACGTCTACGAAGTGTATTCGCAGAAACATGATATTCTTTTTAATGTTACAAAAACTCAGGTTATGCAATTTCATCCTAAAAGCTGTAATCTGCCAGCTGATATAAGGTTTAAATGAATGGTGAAGTAATTGAGGAAGTACAAGAGTTTAAGTATTTGGGTCAAACTATTACCAGCTCCTTGAGTGATGACTCGGATATAAGAAAACAATCTCGAAGCCTGTGTGCTAAAGCGAATATGACCATAAGGAACTTTCGTTTCTATACAAGTGAAGCTAAAGACACACTCTTTCGTACTTTCTGCAGTAATATGTACGGTCAGCAACTCTGGGTGAATTATAAAAAAGGTTCTGGCAGAACCCTAAATTTGTTGTACAACAGGTCTTTTAGACTCTTACATAAATTACCCCCGAGATGCTCAGCTTCGCAAATGTTTGCTACCGGCAATGTCCCGAGCTTCCCGGAGGTAACAAGACATGCTCAACACAGTCTAATGCAAAGAATTAAAAAATCAACCAACCGATCATCCAAGCTATCCATAAGTCCTGCCATTTATCCTCTAAGCCAGTGGTTCTTAAACTTTTGGACCCAGTTACCCCTTTTCCTGATCTCAACTAATCTCATTACCCCACACAAACTTGCAATGCCGAAGTTGTAAAGAAAGTGGAAAAATGAATTACTGAAAATAACTGAAATTACCTTTAATGTGATGGGTGCAACTGTTTTTTAGCTACAAGTTGTATTTTTACCATATTAAGAATTGCTCCATTACCCCCGGAAATACCCAAATTACCCTCTTGGGGGTAATTACCCCCAGTTTCAGAACCTCTGTTGTCTGTTCTAAGCTATGGACTTCTTGGTACGACAACGTCTGTCTGTAGCTCCACTTAACTTCGACAGTGCAGTATTATTTCTAATCAATTGTATATATTTCTATCCCTAGTATATGAACTGTCATTGTATTAATAATATGTCATATGGTCATGGACTATAGTCTGCCAATAAACCTTTTCATTTTCATTTTCATATGCTGCAAACCCTCGTGGGTTTGCAGCATTCATTCGTTTCACGTGTTTAATTGTGAAATTCATCCCATATATATATATATATATATATATACAGGGTGGGCGGAAAGTAGCTCCCTATTTTGGATTGGTAAAAAAATACGTATATTATCCATTTATTTCAGAAGAAATAATATGAAAAGGTAGGCATACATGGTAGGTTTTCTCTGAAATTCAATGTGGGCTCCAACTCTTTCCACCAGCTTCTGGAGCCGCCCAGGAATGGCGTCCACTGACTTTAGCAGGAACTCCGGCGGGATGGAGGACATGACTTCCCGAATTCGGTCCTCCAGTTCTTCCAATGTCCTCGGTTTGGTGCGGTAGACTTCTTCCTTTACCCACGCCCAAAGAAAGAAGTCGCACGGTGTCAAGTCGGGGCTCCTGGCTGGCCATTGATGTGGACCACGACGACCCATCCAACGCCCAGGGAAGTGGGCATCCAGCCACTCACGGACAACAAGAGCGAAGTGCGGAGGGGCGCCATCTTGCATAAATATCAGATCGTCGATGTTCTCCCATGTGCTGACAACCGGCCAGACCTCGTTTCGCAACATAGCAAGGTACCGCTCAGCATTCATGGTGTTGCGCAGAAGGAACGGGCCCACAACCTGATCTGAGGTCATACCACACCACACCGTTACACTGAACCGATTCTGCCGTTTTTCAGCGGTAACCGTGCGACTTCTTTCTTTGGGGTGGGTAAAGGAAGAAGTCTACCGCACCAAACCGAGGACATTGGAAGAACTGGAGGACCGAATTCGGGAAGTCATGTCCTCCATCCCGCCGGAGTTCCTGCTAAAGTCAGTGGACGCCATTCCTGGGTGGCTCCAGAAGCTCGTGGAAAGAGTTGGAGCCCACATTGAATTTTAGAGAAAACCTACCATGTATGCCTACCTTTTCATATTATTTCTTCTGAAATAAATGGATAATATACGTATTTTTTTACCAATCCAAAATAGGGAGCTACTTTCCGCCCACCCTGTATATATATAATATAATATATATATATATAATATATATATAATATATATATATATATATATACTGCGTGTTCTTTGCAGTTGAATATATATATTATATATATATATATATATATGATGAATAAAACCACGAAGGAAAGGAAACACAAAATGGTGCTCAAGCGCTTTCGTCTAATGACATCCTCAGGAACACTGAAGTACATAAAAAGGTTAAGCCTATATATAGGTTACAGAAAGAAAAAAAGAAAAAAGAAATAACATACATACACACACATATATATATATGAATAGAAACGACATAAGTATTAAGGAACGTTTCTGCACACGAGGAGGAGAGATAACGAAATAATGAAAAATGAGGCGAACCGCGTTCCTTAATACTTATGTCGTTTCTATTCATTTATATACTGCGCGGTCATTGCAGTTATTTGCATATAATATATATATATATATATATATATATATATATATATATATATATATACATATCTATATATACAAATACATACATACATACATACATACATATATATACAATAAACAGAGAAGTAAAAATAAAAAATAAAAAATTAAAACTTTAAAGGATTACCAGTGAGGCGTACAGATTTGTAAGGAAAATATCGATTTTTAGCACAAGATCAAATGGGTTATAAAAAATACAAATTTATACTGGAACTCTGCCCGGGTTTTAACACACTGCTGCCTATGGTCAGGTTTCGATATATATAAAAAAATAAAATGCAAATTAAAAGTTAATCGATTTTTAGCACAAGATCAAATGGATTATAAAAATACAAATTTATACTGGAACTCTGCCCGGGTTTTAACACACTGCTGCCTATGGTCAGGTTTCGATATATATAAAAAAATAAAATGCAAATTAAAAGTTAATAAAGTAGAAGACAAGTTTACCAAAGATTTAATGTTTTACCCTTCTTATCTAAATCTGTTTTAAAGGAATTCAAAATAACAGGATCGAGTTGAAAAAGACCTTTGCTTATGTTGAAGTTATTTGAAAGTTGGATAATGGCAGACTCAAGAATATTTCTATTAACAATGTTGCTTGAATGGAATAAAACTGAAGCATTATTCCAATCAATACAGTGGGCTAACTCTGACAAATGGACAAAAAGGGCACTGGACAACTGTCCTGTTCTAACGGAATATTGATGCTGTTTTATACGTGTGTGCAAATCCTTTCCCGTCTGACCTATGTAAAAGGAATCACATTGTTTACGACCAATTTTATAGATAATGTCTGAATTATTGGTAGGGCTATTTTTTACTATGATATTTTTCACAATATTGTTATATGAAAATACTACATTAATATCAAAAAGTTTAAGTACATTAGCAATGCCTAAAAAGCCCGGGAAAAATGGAAGTACTAAAATATTTTTTGACAAAGTACGAGTGTTAATATTGACACGATAGAAAGTTCGTTTTGCCTTGTTGAGACAAGATTCCATAAACGCAGATGGATAACACAAATCACTTCCAATACCGTTGATTTTTTCCAATTCGGCATCGATGTATTCCGGACTGGCGATGTATGTTATGTTATTTATTTTTTCTTTTTTTTTTCTTTCTGTAACCTATATATAGGCTTAACCTTTTTATGTACTTCAGTGTTCCTGAGGATGTCATTAGAGGAAAGCGCTTGAGCACCATTTTGTGTTTCCTTTCCTTCGTGGTTTTATTCATCATAAATATTTTTCACGTGTTACTTTCGTGAAATAATTTTCATATAATGAACACCACGCGTTCCTTCGGCTTGCTGTTCCCTCTCTTGTCTCCGTTTGTGTCCGTGTTTTCTTCTACTGTACATTAATGAAGGGGCATGCAATTCGTATCCGACGGAAGTTTCTTACTAAGTGTCTGGAGGAGCAAGTTCTTCCCAAATCCCTGCTTCCGATTCGCCTCAGACAAATTGACGACCATCCGTTCAACAACTTCAGCAGATTAATCTTAAAGAAACATATTGAAGTCACCAGACAAATGAGTGGTCCGCCTTCAAAAATTTAAACATCGCCAAACATAATTTTGTAACCGTTATTCCCCAACCGTGGATCCAACCTTTGTTTGATGAAATTTACAACGAGTTGCGTCGGAGAACTACTTCACTTCGTAACATTTTGGATCGAAAAATTAAAAGTCTCATTCGAGATAGTCAGTGGAGTAAAAAAGCAAGCTCAAAGTGTGTTTTGAACCTTTCTTCGAAAAACATTAGTGACGATGCAAAAAGTGCCCTTGGATATGGTATGTCCTTTTTTATTGTTAAAAAACCTTCGGCTTTACAAATTTGTTACAGTCTCGCGTGTTTTGAAAAACAGTGTAATCTCCCTCAGTATTTGTTTAACATAGTTAAAGGCCTCGTTTATAGTGCGGCGAATGGTAATTACGAAGATAACTTTCCTAAACGTTTTCGCAATAGCCTCTCACAATTAAAAAAAGATGGGGAGCTCCATATTACTAAAGCAGACAAGGCTAACACCATAGTTATTATGGACAAAGTGGACTACATCGGAAAGATGAACGAGCTTCTCCAGGACCCCGCCACATACACCAAACTTAGGAAGAACCCGCAGGATGACGTCATCAAATCATTTAATAGTGGCTTGAAACGCCTTCTCAAAGATCATAAGGACTTAATTCCGCTTTTCATGCCCACTTCACCTGCTCTGCCCTACCTTTACGGTCTTATTAAAACCCACAAACCTGGTAACCCTATGCGCCCTATTATTAGCTCGGTGGGCTCTATTACTTATAAACTCTCCAAATGGCTTGTCAAAGTCTTGTCCCCCATTTTCGGAACTATCTCTGATTCACATGTAAAAAATTCCATGGATCTTACGGAAAAATTGAATAATGCACGTACTGAAACTAACGATAAATTGATCAGTTTTGATGTTTGTTCATTGTTTACAAAAGTACCGATTGACGATATGCTTGACTTTCTCTCCCAAGAATTACATAAGTATGACCTGCCACTACCTTCACACATTGTTTTGGAACTCATTAAGCTTTGCATCAAAGACTGTAAATTCACTTTCAATAACGAGTATTATCAACAAGTTTTTGGGATGGCTATGGGCAACCCCTTATCGCCCCTCCTCTCCAATATTTATATGGAGTTTTTCGAAATTACCTATATTCCGAGAATCCTGGGGGTTGGCATCCCTTGGTTGCGGTACGTCGACGATATTTTGTGTATCTGGCCCATGAATCGTGACCTGGATAGCTTCCTCCTTCAGTTAAATGATCAAGTCCCCTCCATTAAGTTTACTTTAGAAGTTGAGCAAGACAATTCAATCCCATTTTTGGATGTGCGTGTACATAGGGAAAGCCCAGGTTTTAAGTTTAGTATCTATCGAAAAACGACAAACAATTTGTCCTACGTACACTTTTACTCGGGACATGATACCCCCACTAAGAAGGCCATATTTTCATCAATGTTTCTCCGCGCCCTTAGGATCGCCAGTCCGGAATACATCGATGCCGAATTGGAAAAAATCAACGGTATTGGAAGTGATTTGTGTTATCCATCTGCGTTTATGGAATCTTGTCTCAACAAGGCAAAACGAACTTTCTATCGTGTCAATATTAACACTCGTACTTTGTCAAAAAATATTTTAGTACTTCCATTTTTCCTGGGCTTTTTAGGCATTGCTAATGTACTTAAACTTTTTGATATTAATGTAGTATTTTCATATAACAATATTGTGAAAAATATCATAGTAAAAAATAGCCCTACCAATAATTCAGGCATTATCTATAAAATTGGTTGTAAACAATGTGATTCCTTTTACATAGGTCAGACGGGAAAGGATTTGCACACACGTATAAAACAGCATCAATATTCCGTTAGAACAGGACAGTTGTCCAGTGCCCTTTTTGTCCATTTGTCAGAGTTAGCCCACTGTATTGATTGGAATAATGCTTCAGTTTTATTCCATTCAAGCAACATTGTTAATAGAAATATTCTTGAGTCTGCCATTATCCAACTTTCAAATAACTTCAACATAAGCAAAGGTCTTTTTCAACTCGATCCTGTTATTTTGAATTCCTTTAAAACAGATTTAGATAAGAAGGGTAAAACATTAAATCTTTGGTAAACTTGTCTTCTACTTTATTAACTTTTAATTTGCATTTTATTTTTTTATATATATCGAAACCTGACCATAGGCAGCAGTGTGTTAAAACCCGGGCAGAGTTCCAGTATAAATTTGTATTTTTTAATCCATTTGATCTTGTGCTAAAAATCGATTAACTTTTAATTTGCATTTTATTTTTTTATATATCGAAACCTGACCATAGGCAGCAGTGTGTTAAAACCCGGGCAGAGTTCCAGTATAAATTTGTATTTTTTATAATCCATTTGATCTTGTGCTAAAAATCGATATTTTTCCTTACAAATCTGTACGCCTCACTGGTAATCCTTTAAAGTTTTAATTTTTAATTTTTAATTTTTACTTCTCTGTTTATTGTATATATATGTATGTATGTATGTATGTATGTATTTGTATATATAGATATGTATGTATATATATATATATATATATATATATATATATATATGTGTGTGTGTATGTATGTTATTTATTTTTTCTTTTTTTCTTTCTGTAACCTATATATAGGCTTAACCTTTTTATGTACTTCAGTGTTCCTGAGGATGTCATTAGACGAAAGCGCTTGAGCACCATTTTGTGTTTCCTTTCCTTCGTGGTTTTATTCATCATAAATATTTTTCACGTGTTACTTTCGTGAAATAATTTTCATATATATATATATATTATATATTTATCTGTTTAGACCCAAAGGCCCCAGCATCGCGATTAAACTACAGAAAAGAACGCACCGTGAAAATTTTGAGCTTCACATTTGTCTAGATTTCTAAATCTTATATTTCTATTATATATTTTCGCCTGTCTGTTTGTTTGTCCTTTGCGCAAACCGTTTAACCTAGAACTACCAAATTTGGCACGGGAACCTCTTATGGGATGAAGAATGTCAACACAGAGTCGGTCAGCCTGTCTGTTTGGGCCCGAAGGCCCCAGCATCGCGATTAAACTACAGAAAAGAATGCAGCCGTGAAAATTTTGAGCTTCACTGGGGGAGAAGGGGTGGGGTAATTGGGGGAGAGGAGGTGGGGTAATTGGGAGAGGGGTGGGGGTAATGGCTTTTTTACTTTTGTGTGGGGGGGTAATGGGGGAGTGGGGGTGGGAGGTAATGGAGTAGAGGGGTGGGGGTAATGGGGGTAACCGCGATTAAACTATAGAAAAGAACACAGTCATGAAAATCTTGAGCTTCACATATAATTATTTTTTAGGACACAGTCATGAAAATCTTGAGCTTCACATATTATTTTTAGGACAACTTTAAACCGTTTGACCTAGACTACCAAATTTGGCACGGGAACCTCTTATGGGATGAAGAATTAAGATAAATCATTTTAATCAAATTCAGCCTTTTGTCTTAAACTTTATTTTATTTAAACTGGGGATCTAATGTGAAATTTATTCCGGGCAACGCCGGGTACCTCAGCTAGTATATATATATATATATATATATACACGTCCAGGGCCGTCGAGAGGGCGGGGAAGCCGGGATAAATCCCCGGGGCCCAGACCTCTAGGGGGCCCAGAAAGAGCGGGGATAAAATCTAAACATATTAATAAAGCAAATGATTAAATAACAGAGAGGAAATATAATTAATGAACGTACATTTTATAGAGATTATCGTAGTCAAACTGAAACAGATAAAATATTATCTGCAGTCCACCAATGCCCAAGACCGACTGACAGATTTGGGAACCATTGTAATTGAAAGCCAGTTAGCCCGTACTTTAAATTTCATCAGAATCATTTACCATTTTGTTAGAGAGAAGGCAAAGAAAGTACACTTCTAATTATGAAAATCTTGCAGTAAACAATTGTCTTGCCTGCATGGACTGGTACTCAGGGGCGCATCTACAGTGTGCGGGGCCTTGGGCAAACTATTTCTCGGGATGTATTATTTTAGTGTGTTAATGAATGACAATATTTTGTAATGAACATAACAGATATATTTTTTAACACACACAAAACACACATGCGTAAGCCATTCGGCTTATTAATGTGATATTAAAGACTATAACTTAACTATGTACAAATACAGTGTATACAGCTACACTAGTAGGCTACACAGTTGTAATGCACTTAATAAACATCTACACAGTTATTGTAATGCACTTAATAAACAGCTACACAGTTGTAATGCACTTAATAAACAGCTAAACTGTACAGCTTATTGTACTGTAGATAGAGTGTAGATTTGTAATGAATATTACATAGGACGCTTCCTGGCTTTTTGTTTAGAAAACTGCGTGATTGTTTCCTCGAAACTCACCGACTGCAACATCTCATGCTCTAGACTCAACAACGCCAGGGACGAAAGGCGCTCCTGGCCCATTGTGGAGCGAAGGTAATTTTTGATCAGTTTGAGTTTCGAGAATGAACGTTCACCAGAACAGTTCGTGACAAACATACATAGGTATATTCTCATTGCTATTTCCATGTTTGGGAATGTTCCCTTCAGTTCGTTTGTGTTCATATGCCGATAAAATCTGTTGCACATGTCTTCACGTTCCGTCTGGGATTCTGTTTCACTTTCGGTGAGTTTCATTAGGGCAGCGAACTGCACAACTTCTGTTACCAGCTCTTTCTCCAGATCAGCCAGATAGCATTCTACTAGATGTTTAGCTGACCGTCGAAGACTGTCGATGTCCAGGACTAGAAGGAAATACAAAAATCCAAATCTTTTCTGCAGGACAGCGTACGCTTCTAGACGAGTGTTCAGAGTGGTACACAATTTATCAATTATCGGTAGAAATGCAGTGGTCTGAAGTGAATCTCTTGGTGTCAGGTTCGTATCTTCGGCAGTTCCGATTTCGTCATGATGGCGCTTTCTCTTCTTTGTGCGTTGAGTCGATTCCTTGTATACTCGATGACCACACTTTTCGATGCCCTGGTCCTCGAATTCGTCAAATCTTGATCTGAGATTTTCAACAAATTGCAGTAGTGATTTCAGCAAGAGGGTGGCTGAGTCTAATGACATTCCTTGTTTTTGCAGCGATGCATTCGTTTTTTGAAATCGTTCGAGAATATGTTCCATAAAACCAATAAAATGGCTGTTTCGAGTTGTTGGAGCTGTTTAGACAATCCCCTGGCTTCGATCCTGGCTTCTGCAGTTTGGCTGGTATCTGCTGCTAGCTCATCCAGTACCACGATATTCTCGGCGTAGCCTTCGGTTAAAGATAGGACAGCATCTGATGTGGCTGACCAGCGGGTATCGGAGAGACATTTGACGACCTTTAGTTTCTCACTACGGGAACTACTATCGAGAACCTCTACATGTCAACGCCATCGGTATGTCGAGGAGACGAGAAACGTGTGGACATTCTGAATGAGCATAAACAATTCAACGGCTGCTGTGCAACTGTCCACTGCTGATTTACCCACAAGATTTACTGAGTGGCACATGCATGGCACAAACTCAGCATACGGAGATTTTGACTTGATGTGGCTCTTTACGCCGTTGTATTTCCCTGCCATATTGCTTGCGTTATCATAAGACTGTCCTCTGCAGTCTCCAATTCGAATGCCATGCGTCTCCAGAAAGTTGAGGACCACGTCGGCGATTCCTTTCCCTGTATGTGTGTTCATAGGTATGAACTGTAGAAATCGCTCGACGGACCCAGACTCAACCACATATCGAACGGTGAAGCACAGTTGATCGGTGTGGGAAACATCAGGTGTAGAGTCGACGGATAGAGAGTAGTATTTTGACTGATGGATTTCTCGGATAATCGTCTGAAGTACTTTATCGGCCATCAACAGTATGAGTTCCTCGCAAATGAAATGAGAGAGATACGAGTTCCAAAATTCCGTAATAGTTGCGTTGTTTGGTGAACCGAAACGGGAGTCGAGTCCACGAATTGCTAGTCCTTGTGACGTGATATACTTGATAACGTCGACACAGCACCGCAAAACTTCCTGCCAGTAGTTGCACTCCTTTTCAAACTGGTTCACCAGTTTCGAAGCAACACGGCCAGAGACAGACTTTCTAACCAACAAATATCTCATCGACTCCATATGTTGCTCACATTTTCCGTGTGCTTCGACCGATTGTCTACCATGCTTCCAGTCGTTGAACCCAATTGTGAAGTTGCTGTCCGCCCTCGACATTAATTTACAGACAAAACAGTAAACACAGCCTGTGGACTCAGAATACCACAGCCATGACACCTCAATCCTCTCATTCGTCAGGCTATGTTTCTTAACAAATAATGTCTTCGTACATAAACGTGTTGTACCACTTTCAGTAGTTGAAGAGTTACTGAAGTCGCTGTCATAATTTCGGCAATCTGATGTTCCCCGCCTTATCCAGAACTCTCTAAAGTCATCGGTCAGCACTTGTGGCCACAAACCAATGTCATTAATTGCATGTCCTGAAGCTGGTGGGCCTGCTGAACGCACTGACGTAGACGGGTCTTCTGAAGACGCAGCTGCTAATGTGGGCCTGCTGAAGGGGTTGACGTAGACGAGTCTCCTGAAAATGCAGCTGCTGGGCTTGCTGAACGTACTGACGTAGACGCGTCTTCTGAAAACGCAGCTGCTGAAGTAGCGGAGGCAGCTGGTGGGCCTGCTGAAAGGGCTGACTTATTAGGGTGATCAAAAAGTAACGCAACCCATGGAGAAACGCACATAATTGATTTTTTCCTTCTGTTGCAGGCGATGATTCAGAAGTGTGTTGATGCAATTTCACAGGAAACGTTGCAAAGGGTCTTTAAGAACATGAATCGCCGTATCCACTTGTGTGAAGCACAGAACGGTGCCCACTTCCAGCACTTGCTCTGAAATAAATCGTTTTCCCATGGATTGCGTTACTTTTTGATCACCCTTTTTAGTTGCTGATGATTTAATCTAATTAGTCAGTTTCAGCACCGTCGCAAGAAACTCTTCTCTGCGCTTCTTATCCTTACGCTTTTCACTACCGGGTTTATATTTCCTCCTTCGATCCCAGTCACGGCTCGTTTCCATGTTGTACGTATTGCAATGCCAACAATAAGAACATAAATCATGAATCTGCAACAGAAACAACAAGAAGTAAGTTAGTAACAACATTAAAAATGAGTAACACTAACAAGACCAACAAATTAAACACCATCAAAGCGGATATTAGAATGTCTGATGCCATGCCGCCTGCCGGAAAAAGTAAAACTCGTTGCAGATGGGAAATACGTGACGTTTAATTTTTTTCACTTGAAATTTGCGGGGCCCATCGGGCGCGGGGCCTTGGACATTTGCCCGGTGCGCCACCCCCTAAATGTGGCCCTGCTGGTACTGCATTTGTAAATTGTATGGTGGTAGAATTAATATAATTGATCTGAAAAATAAAATGGTCATTTTCTTCTGAATTGTTTATTCATACTATATGTTTTGAATAGTGACTTGGACATATAATCAGTTTGCTTGTTATGTACACAAAAAACATTCATAATAAAATACTGAGTAAACATGGGGCCCCATATACTAATCCTTCCCCGGGTCAGCTCTGGGCGGCCCTGTATACGTCACCTCAGGTGAGTCAGTCAATAAGAATAAGAGGTACTTTCCTGTTAACGGAATACCCTAAAAAAAGTTTTCCGACTCTAGTGTTTTTGACCTGAGAAAAAAATAAAATGCACCAAAATTCGAAAGACTATTTATGAGCTTTATTTATGTTTATACAAGAACGTGAGTAAATTTTGATAAACGGAAATATCTTATCTTCAATTATGCAAAATTAACGAGACTACCCAACTGTTTGTTATGTATTTTTGCTCTCATCATTTTCGAAAATATCACAACTTAACCTAACCAATCATCAAGGGCGTACAGTTGACCTAACCGGGCATTCAATTGACCTAACCGCGCATTGAATTAACCTAACAGGTTAATATAACGGAAAATGCCCGGTTAGGTCAACTGAATGCCCAGTTAGGTTAATTGAATGCCCGGTTAGGTCAACTGTATGCCTTTGATAATTGGTTAGGTTAAGTTGTGATATTTTCGTTAGTTTAAACTTTTTTTAGGGTATTCCCGTTAACAGGAAAGTATCGAATAAGATAATATGTAGAAACCATAGTTTGTGGACCGGTAACTGATATATTTTGTTGTTCTCGAATTTGAAAGCATTGGTGTAGGTAACTGTATATTCATTATTTATAGTGTTTCACTGGCCTACATAGTCAATGCTGCAGACAACTATCACTTAACCTTACATGGACCACTTGTACAATGTTTGCATCTGTTGAGTCTGAAATAAAGATTGTTTGTTTGTTTGCTTGCATTTGCTTAAAAATTAATGTCGAAAATTGCATGTGTGAAATTATGGCAGCGTGAACCGACTAGAGAGAGATAGGCTTTGATGATGATACTTCCTAAAAAAAAATCTTTGAAAACAGTCCCTTCAAAAATGCATAACTAATAAAGAAATCACTAAATCTAAAAGTCGATTTACAATAAAAGTGATATAATTTACATACATAGTATAAGGTTGAAATAAAACAATAACTAACACAGTTAAAAGTACGAAATGTATATTATCCTTAGGCTGACCATACGTACCGTTTTGAACGGGACAGTACCGTTTTGTATGGGTTTTTGTATGGGTTCTGTCACTGAAGAATAATTGTAAGCTCAATATGTTTATGTACTTACTTTTTCATGAATACAGAAATTACATAACCCCCGTCCCTTTTTTGCCATCCCAATGTCCCGTTTTTGTCTCAAGGAAATATGGTCAGCCTAAATTTATCCTACATTTAAAAAATCAATGGTATCTACTTGCTACGAACCCCTTAAGGTTGTATCTCACAGTATGAGAAACACTGACATAAATTAGTCATCAATTACAGTTGGGGCGTGGCAACTTCAGTAAAACATTTTGATAGAAAATTAAAGAAATTTGAGGATCTAAATCTATACGTCAATGATTCTTCCTACCGGCTGATGAACACGCATGTTGATTTCTTTTTGTTCTGTACATCAAAACGCCATCTGTTGGGGAAATATTACTATTTTGTTATGTTTATGAAAGTGTCCCATGGCAATCAAAAATGAATTCAAAAACTGATATGAACCCTCGTGGTATGTATTTCTGGATGTATTTACTGAATCTTTTGTGGTTTAGAATGTTTATATTTAATGTAATTTTGTTTTCTGTTATGTCTAATTTAGAATTTGACTTTTCCAGTGGCAGCTCTTGCAAAGAAAAAGAGGGCCAAAAAGGGTAAAAATAAAGTTCAGGGACAGGGTCAAAATAATAAAAACCGACAACGAAATACTGATCAACACCAGGAACAGCCCCAAACTCAAAGAAAAATCTCGACCGAATTCAAATAGTGAATTAAATGATGATCATGAGAGGTAAGGGCAATTATGACTTCCATGGAAATTTTGGTTGGCCCTAACTAGGGCAAGTTTGCTGCTTGAGATTCACTTTCAATTTTTTATTTATTTTTTTGGTGCAAGCTCTTTGTACACCTTGAGTGTTTCTGTTGAAAATTTGATAGGCTTAGTAGCTAGTTAATTAAGGGTGATCTTTTGTTTTACGTGCATAAAATGAGGCTACAAATAAGGCAAATAAAATGTAGGGATAATTAGTTGTTTTGAATCTTTTCCTTTATAACACCCTAATTTCTCTTCAGTTAGTAACCTTAACCCAACTAGTTCGTAAGGTGGTTAAGATTTGGTAGAACACATCCACCAAACTCGAATTGATATTTATATAGTGAGATAGAGCAAAAAAAAAACACGAATACTTTATACTAATTTTTGTAAAAATTCCTATTTATTGAGATATTTACTTTTGAAATTATTAAATTTTGGTTCTATTTTCACTCGTCAAACCATCTCATCCCATGTGTATGTAGTTGTTTTATTAGCTTTAGCCAATCAGTGGCTGCCCTATTGTCACATGACCCCTGTGCATGTCTGGTGCTGAAATTTGAATTCAATAGTTGTTTTAGAAAGAGAGCGTACTACACATACCCAAAGTCTGAGTGGACATTATTAAACAAGTTTTGAGGGATGATAGTGCTGCTGTTGCTATATTTCGAGCTCACAGCATGCTCAAGACCTCTTGTGTGTCCTCAGTGTGGTAATGAACTTAATTACCTTGAAGCCTCTCATAATGTAAGTGCACTGATAATATTTCCAACTACTTACCTTTCCAGGTCCTGAATTCATTATGGGGTACCCATACCTGGTTAGGTCAATTGTATGCCTTTGACAATTGGTTAGGTTATTGTTATTTTCGTTAGTTTTAACTATATGCTTGATTGGTTAGGTTAGGTTAGGTTACTTTTGCTGTGAATATTACTGATGAAAATAGGTTTTTCTGGTGTATTTAAAGTTGTTTCAATTGATTCTGGCCTTTTTAGCCCACAATTTCCCCTTTCTTCAAAGCCAAGGCAAGGGGGTATCTCCATAATAGTGCATTTGCGCCAAAAATGAAGGTCAGATTCAATTGAAACGGCATGAAATACACCAGAAAAACTTATTTTCATCACTAGTTTGGGTGGATGTGTTCTACTGAATCTTTACTGGTAAGGTTGTCATATTTTCATTAAACCTATAGGAAAATTATTGAATGTCTGGTTAGGTCATCTGTATGCCCTTGATTAGTTAGGTTGCCATCATGATATTTTCGTTAGCTTTAACAAAATAGTGTCAAAATTATTACTAACTGAAAAGAAGAAATTGGGGGTGCTATAAAGGAAAAGATCCAAAACTACTGATCATCCCTATATTTTATTTGCCTTATTTGTAGCCTCTAAACACAGTTCAGAGAGCATTTTGGCGATCTTTTGATTTTACATACCTAAAACAAAAGATCTGCCTTATTTGTAGCCTTGATTTTAGGTATGGTGCCTAAAATGAAAGTTTGCTACCTTATTTGTAGCCTTGATTTTATGTATGGTGCCTAAAATGAAAGTTTGCTAGGCAATTATATAGAAAATGGCGCAACCCGAAGTATGATGTAAAAAATATTTTATTAGGTCAATTTCGATGTGCTGAAGCCAAATCTGTTAACCATTTGGTGTGCAAATGCTTCAAATTAGAGTAAATGTTATTTATATTTTACTCTTATTTTGAAGCATTTGCCTAAAAAATGGCTAACAAGCACATGAAAACTAACCTAACCTAACCTAACCTAAGAGTAAAATAATCAAATCAACTTACCTTTAACTTAAACATTGGGAGGATACAACTTTGCCGTAGCTTTGAGGAAAAAATGAAGTCTCTGATCACTAGGGACGTTATGTAAAAATAAATATCTAGCAAAATATTTAAAATAATGTTCCTTTTTATTCCCTGCTCTCAATACCCAACTTTTTATGTCTTTCCACAAGCGTTCAATATTTTGAGTATGTGCCCCAGATTCTGGATTTACAAAATTCACCGAATGATTTACCGTGAAATGAGTATAATTTAAATTTTTTAAGGAAGAGTACCCTTTCCACTCGTCACTAATAATGATTGATCGAGGCAGAATAATTTTTTTAATAAGGGGGATAAGTGTTTCGGCAGAACGATTTTCAACTGGCACAACAAACATTTTTTTAGAATCTCTTTCTATACCGCCAAATGCCCAAACCCCATCAACACGGCGCCCTCTATGGTATTTAGATTTCCCAAATTTGGATTCGTCTATCTCCACAATAATGTTGTCACCTCCAATAGGTTCTTGGTTATCGTGCCAAAATTCACATACCTCCGCGCACATCGACTTCCAATCAACCACTGAATTTGGGCTAAGCCTGAGTTGAGACTCTCAGTATTGTTGTGAAAAATGTTTCATTAGAAAAACATTTATAAATAATAAATTTTTCCAAGGAGGAATATGTACGCATTCTAACCACGTGTTTTTAAAAATACTTTGATAGAAAGAACATTTGCGGTTTTTTTATTTTTAGGATTAGTTTTTTGCTTGCGGCATTCAAATTGATGTTTATCACGACGTATGTTGCAATTATAACCACACGTTGGGCACGACAACTCAGAAAGCAAAACACCATGTTTTTGGAAAAATAGAATTGCTTCATTATTATTTTCGTAAACTTTACAATAGCTTCAATGTATCTAACAGAACACCCTTCACACTCCATTGCTATACCAACATTAAAAGGGCTCATTTTAAAAGGGTTATAAAATTGCTTCTGTTAAGAACTACTTTGACTCGCGGAGCAAAATTATTAGAACCAAAACATAAATGATGGGCAAATGAATGAACTTCAAAAATTTGTAATTTTATTTATAATCTGTAAAAATGTAATTTGCATACCAAATGGTTAACAGATTTGGCTTCAGCACATCAAATTGACCTAATAAAATGTTTTTTACATCATACTTCGGGTTGCGCCATTTTCTATATATTTTCCGTTTGCTACCTTATTTGTAGCCTTGATTTTATGTACCTAAAATGAAAGATTGCCTAATTAAGTTTCATTTGAGATTCTTAAGAACATGAGATGTATAAAAATAACTACTCAAAGCCAAAAATAACCAAACCATTTCAAACACTGTAATGTTTTATTCTCTAATACATTTTGTTACTACATTTCATTTGGAAAACATGAAGCCACTGGGGGCTTATTGAGTTTATCCAAGTTATGAGCTATATTTTGTAATATAGCCTCGGATGCACCTCAGTGGTGTAGTGGTTAGCGTTGCTGACTACGACTCCATTGCATTGGCCCCAGGTTTGAGACCCAATGGCAGCTGGCACGTAGCAAAACCCAGCTGTTCATCCTTCCACACAATAAAGAAAGTAGTTGGTAAATAAATGGGTACCCTAGGTGGCCTAGTGGTTAAGACACTGGGCTGCTGATGGGGCATGGTTTAGATTCCACATTAAACTGTAGGTCTAAGGTAGAGTGAAAAGCTTGACCTTCGTCAGAATGAACAATTCAGGTGGAAGCTAACCAAAGGTAATAAAATTGTGCAAAATGTCAAACTGAAGTCAAGTAATTAACATACAACTATTTACAGAGCTACCAAAGTAACGTACTTAATTTAAGATATACAGTACTGTATTTCAATCTCTGATAATTTTTCATTTTGTGACCCATTTTTTAAGGCAAATTTTTTGATGTTTTATGTATCAAAATAAAGTTTACAGCATTTCTAGTGATGTACTGATGGGAAAAATAGCTATTTTTTCCCTTGAGACAAAGTAGGCTATGAAAGTACCTATTTTTTATTTTATTTTAGGGGAAAAAATATTTTTTTATTTTACAGAAAATATAAAACCAATGAAAAAATAACCTAATCTAACCTAAGTCATTTGCAAGATGTGATTGCAAAAGATCTAGTTGAAAATTACAGCTGGTACAATCCATGATCACTTCACTATAAAAATGAAATTCAAAATGGCAATCTGATAATATGATGCACTATGGAAAGCAGGAGGTCACAAACTGAAAATTTAACCAATCTACAAACTTTCTCTTTCCTGAAAGTCCACATTTTTCTTAAAACTAACTGATGAGCTACTATTTAGCTAGCATATCAAATGGAAAGTTATTCCAGAAATCTACTAGATATGGTACGTTATGAATGAGAAAGTATTATCATAGATTAAGTCTATATTTTTTTTCTAATTTTCTTGTTATGCCCTCAAGTTATTTCGTCAGCCTCTGAGAAAAAGTTACTTCTTAATCGTTCAAACCTGAAAACATTTTGAACATCTGTATCATATCTCCTCTAAACCACGTATCTCAAAACTAAACATACCCAATTCCTTTAATCTTTTCCTGTATCCAATCATCTTAGGTTAAGGATAAACTTGGCTGCCCTATGTTGCACACCTTCAAGCATATCAATATCATGTCTAAGGTGAGGGGACCAGGCTTGAATGCAGTATTGTAAGTGAGGCCTAACAAGAATTATTAATATATATAATAATTATACCAGACAAATGGGATGCCACACTGATCAAAAATTGCCAGAATGTAATCACTGAGCCCTTATATTAGATGTGGAGATGATCACTAGACATGGGAGAAATAGTGGACATCCTGAAATGTGTGAGCATAGTCCCAATATATAAAGGAGATTGATCCGAGGTAAAAAACTATAGGCCAGTGTTGCTTACATCTCGTCTCGCTAAAATATTTGGGAGAATAGTTAGATAAAATCTATGACTTTTTGGAAACTCAGGAAAAATTAACCCTTTACTGCCCAAATGGACAAATTTGTAACATGTCAGATACACATTCATAACTTAACCCTACAAAAAATTTGGGTGGTAAAGGGTTAAATGATAACTAACATGGATTTCAGTCAGGTAGATCATGCCTATCACAACTAATGGAACACTACAACATTATTGATGCACTTGAAAGTAATGAAACCTACTGGTATGAGGTAATATACACAGACTTTGCCAAAGTGTATGAAAAGTGTGACCATGGAATCAATACATAAACTGAAATATATGGGAATAACAGGAAAAGTAGGGAAATGGATATATAATTTCCTTAGTGAGCAGTGGCAAGTTGTTACAGTTCAAGGAATATCTTCATCAGAATCAGAGGTCCTCAGCTCAGTACTACAAGGAACAGTATTAGCTTCACTACTCTTCATAATCATGCTGACATAAATGAGGATGTTACCAGAGACCACACTAACATCCTTTGTCAATGACATAAAGATCAGTAGAAAAATAAGAAACCCAGAGGATATAGGTTCTCTACAGACATGAACATAATCTACAAGTGGATGGAAGACAACAATATGAAGTTTAACACTGAGAAATTTCAATTGTTATGGTACAGAAAAAGGGGGGACCTAAAATTCCTGCAATACTATACCCCAAATGGACAGGAAATTTGGAGAAATTCTAAAACAAAAGATTTAGGAGTTGTAATGACTGATGTAAAATTTGAAACAAAATAAGATAGCAGTAAACAGCAAAGAGAATAACTGGGTAGATAAGTGCTGAGAACCCTTAAACGAAGGGATAGGAATACAGTAGGGTCTCATTAATCTGAACACTTTGGGACCAGACAAGTTTTGGATTAGTGAGTTTTTTGGATTAGTGAGACTTGCATATAAATTGCCTGTAAATCAAGAAAAACTAAAAGAATATATAGTATTAACATATGAACTTAATTAAATAAAGTACTTGCCAAGTTTTTTATCAATTTATTTGTTTTAATAGTTGCAGAGCAGTATGCAGTACAGTGGAATAGAGTACTTTTTATAGTACCTATTTTCTGGGGACTTGGCATCACTGTCTCTAACACAGCTTCACACGCTAGTCAGACCAAAACTTTTGGATTACTGATTTCTTTATTATCAGGACCCTACCCATATAAAAAAGACATTAGACACCTAGAAGAGCTTCAATGAAGCTTCACAGCCAAGATCAATGGGTGCAAAGAACTAAATTACTGGGAAAGGTTATGCGAGTTAAACCTTTATTTACTGGAAAGGAGAAGAGAGAGATGCAACATTATTTACACCTGGAAGAAAATGGGGAAACTAGCCCCTAATCTTACTCTGAACCCTGTAACTCCCCAAACAACAGTGGAAAGTAGAAAAGGAAGACTGTGTTGTGTTCCCAAATTAAAGGCAAGATGGAGAACATCCTTAATCCTGAAAGAAAATAGTTTTGTTGTGAGAGGACCAAAACTGTTTAATCAAGCTGCCCAAAGACCTAAGGAACATGAGTGGTGTTGCAGTGGACATCTTCAAAAGAAGATTAGGTGCCTGGCTCAGAACAATCCCCAATGAGCTGGGCATACCTGGCTATGTGAGGTGGAGAGTACAAGAAACCAACTCTCTACTTACCAGGCCAACTCTAGAGGAGGGGTGACAACAGGGGCGTATTTAAGGTCTCAAAGTATTCGGTGCAGGTGCTTTTAGGGGCCCGTAACTCAGATATGTTATTGACTGAAAACAATGACAACAAAAAACGTTTATTTCTACATTGCATAATAGCTTTGCATTCAATAACCCTTATACAAATAACGCACAAATGTAGAAGCAGGGCATGTGAAGCCTATCAGGCTTACAAATTTTTATGTTGCATATGAATTTAAATTAACATTGACAGAGAACACTTTTAAAAAAAAAATATTCGCAATAAACAAGAATTTTGTAAGGTTATGCAAACACTAGCTTCAAATTAAAACTTAACTAAAAGCAAAGGAGTAGAAAAACAATAAACCAACAAAGATGTATGAATATATATGCATTTTTACTGTTGTATTATACTGGTATTATTGTGAATCAGAAAAATTGGACTTCTGTATGACTAGTATGAGCAACTTATTGTCTCCATATAACTTGAAGTTGAACAAATTAGTTAATTTTTTTTTAAAGCAACACAAATATAAAAAAAATTTTTAGTAGTAGTTTCCATCTTGCCTACAGTATGAAAATGCACATGCTATAAAATTCTACAAACACTTGTCATATCCCATTTACTTTAACTGAAATTATCTGAAATTAAAACACACACAAGTAAATATCATTGTAAATCAATAAGTAACATAGTAGTATATCTAACATAGTAGTAGTATATTTTATTAAATAGAATATTTTATGTATATTTTTCTTAATATTTGGATTAAGAAATATTTAGTTTAAATGCAATTGGAGGGACTACCACATTTTTTTGAACACACTTTTTTTCAACAGCACAGTTTTATCAACAGACAAAATTACCGGGACTATTCAACACACAGTAATCTCAAGACAATTTTAGCATTAGATACACTTTTTCCAAAAACTTACTACATATAACAGTTTTTAATAGCTAGGTTAGTATTGGTATGATCTAGGTATACGTAACCAGAGGACTCGTTAGGTTAGGTTTCTTTAGCATCTGTTCACTCGTCTAAATATGACGTAGCAGTAGACATCTGAATCAAGGCGCTTTTACCATCTAAACACATCCATACACTTTTTTCAACAATTTGGCAAAATAGCACAAAATTTCAAATTGTTGAAGAAATATATCAATAGCTGCAAAATATTTATCATAATTATGTACTGTAAGTGCATGACATGCGAGGGAATGTTTGATTGTAAACACAAACAGCTGACAACTGGAAGCTCGCTTGCTAGGTGGGATGACTCGCTAAGCGATCCTTCCTTTCTTTTTCTAACTAAGCTTTTACGTAAACGAAGAGGCAATTGCACTTGATGCTTTATTTTTTTGTTATTGTGCTTGATCTACCCTCAATTTTAATATTGATTTTTTTCTTTTATCTTGAGGGCCCGTCCATTACGTTCTATTCAGTGTCTGTTGATCATTTTCTACAAGTGGTTGTGCTTTGTTAATTGATTGTTAACTATGGGTCCTAAAGCTAAATGTGGCTGTAATATTATTTCTATTAAAATTAAAAAGGATATCATAAAAAAATCTGAAGATGGGGTACGTTTAAAAGATTTGGTGACTGAATTTGGTTACTCTGCCTCATCCCTTGCCACAATTGCAGACCATGGAAAAGAACTAACAACAGAGGAGCTACAGGAATTGGGGAGGTCAATGAGGAGGACAATGGAGAAGAGGAAATTGATGATGATGCCCATGCTGTAACATCACATGAGCTGACAGATCTTTTTAAAGCCTGGGATGTTATTAAAAATGTTGTTAAAAAACATCCAGACATTGAATCAACAGAAATTTTAACCTGCAGGTTTGAAGACACCATCCTCAGTTATTTCTGGAACATGCAGAGAAAGAGAAAGACAAACAACCTTTGACACCTTTGTTAGTAAACAACCCAGACTCCAAACCCCACAGCTGGAAGGTCCTCCTAACATCACAATGGAAGGAGATTCACCTTCCAAGCAGTAACCCCTCTACACCAACCCCATCACCACTGCCACCTGCTATTCTTCTATGTTGTGTACATATTTACACAATGTTTACTGCTTAAAAACTCCTAAATTTCTAATACATTTTGGTAAAAATGACCTATTTTGAGGGGCTTGGAACGGATTGGACTGTTTCCATTAATTATAGGGTTTGCTCTACGAACAACCCTCTGGAATGAATTAGATTCGTAGAGCAAGGGACCACGTAATTAAATACAGACAGTCTCCAACTTACGTAAGGGCATTCTGAAAGGCTTTATGTTAGCTGATTTTTTCCATAAGTTGGAATTGACCTTCATTGGTAATCATTGAACACAAGATACAATATTTTTTTTTATAATTAAAAAAACTAAATACAGTATAGTAGCAATAAAAGCATAGGAACTCTTATGATCACTTGGGCCCTTTCCAGTCATTATTGCAACATAATTAAGGGCAATTTTACAAAAAAGGTGTGGAGATGATATGGAGGGGATGCTTATAGTAACTAATGTAAACGTGCAATTTGAAATTTTTTAATGGGATTTATGGGAGCATTATGTAAAGTCAAATTTGTGTAAGTTGAGGCTTACGTAACCCAGAGAGCATCTGTATATATAAAATACAAAACTTCCTTACTCTGTAACTTGATTCCTCTTAATAATACCAAAGCATTTTATTTGCCTTATTTCTAGCCTCAAAGTACTGCTTTGAAAATTTTCACTACTAACTGCAGTATAATGTGAGATCTGTTTCCTGTTTAACATCCTCTAACATTCCTTGCATCTCAATTTATTCCTGAATTATATTATCATCAGCTTTGTTTGGTTTTGAGGTCTATAAAATGCATCTATCTGAATATACCTTTACTTGATACACAAATATCAAACTGAGATTGATTCTACTCTGTTATCTAATTTAATGTTATCATTCTGAACTGAAGTTAAATCATTCTTAATGTAAGACCAAATCACCCCCTGCCTGTTCATTCTCTGATAAATATACATTGTATAATTATTTAACTCATACTCTGATTTAGTGTCATTGAATACTGCATCACTAATACAGACAGACAATATCAGATTTTCACTAATCACATAACTAATAAATAATTTTTCTTATTCCTAAGAACTGCATTTGTATAAAAACACTTCAACCCCTCAGTTTCAACTGGTTCACTACTTTGGCTAGATAGCTGATATGCCTCCTCCTTGACATAATCTGTATTTAAGACCTAACAGTAAAACTTTTTATATGCCCTAATATTTTATGCCTTTTGTTGATCTAAAATTATCTTTCAAAGCCCCTAAAGAACTTGTATGGTCCTTTCATTAAAATTATCTAACAAGCTATGAGTTCAACCCCTTTACAACACAGCATCTTTACTTCATTATTTAAGGCTAAAATTCTACTTGTAAATTCCATGCTTACCCAAGCTTATATTTAGATAATCCCAAACTTGCTTGCTTGGTTTCTGAAGATATATTGCAAATTACTCTTAGATCCATGAGATTGTATTATTTATGGTTATGAGATTTCCCTTTTTCCCTGGTCATGAATATATCTTAATTGTGTATCCATCCATTGTGTTATCACACTATACTAAACTTACTTGACTTTTCTATTTACAAGATTCTCTTCGACTGAAAAATTTAGCAAGTCCCCTTGTTGAAGCTATTTTAAACCCTACATTGACAGAATTTTCTCTAGGTTAAGCTATAAATGCATGTATATGAAGGTTAAGAAGTTTATAATAGTTGTCCATATAGGTTGAGGTACTACTATTCACTTCTGTAGTTGACAAGTCACTCTGAAAATCTACTGCCCAAAAACTGAAGAAATATTTGTGAATCTGATCTGCAAGTCATCTTCCCCATTTTTTTTCACTTTGTTCTGTTGTCAGTTCGTAATATATATTTTTTTTCACTTTGTTCTGTTGTCAGTTCGTAATATATATTTTTTTTCACTTTGTTCTGTTGTCAGTTCCTAATATATTTTTTTTTTGTCCACCCTCTCTATCCTGTAAGTACACATACTTTGTATTGTTCAATCGTGTCAGCCTTTAATACATTTTCATTAAAAAATAAACATTCCTAATTCCTTTAGTCTATTCCTATAATCCTTTCCCTTCAAACCAGGACAAGTTTAGTTATACACTGTATTCCTAATATATCTACTCTCCCTGAAATGAGATCATGTTTGTATATGATATTCTAAATGTGGCTTAACATACCGGTATGAATTGTAACATCCCTATTTATAATGGTCAACATTTCATTAGCTTTATTCTTAGTTTCAAGGCATTGCTTTGAAAGAAAGATTTTTGATAATTATTCGTAGATAATTTTTATCATCAACAGACCTTTATGAATTTTACACCTATTTCTAGCCATATTCCCTGTTGTTCCCTCCTATATTAAGAACCTTCTATTGATGACACTTGAAGTACATTTGCAATTTTGGACCAAGTGTAGTTTGTCCCCCTGCGGTACCAAGTGTAGTTTGTCCCCCTGCGGTACCAAGTGTAGTTTGTCCCCCTGCGGTACCAAGTGTAGTTTGTCCCCCTGCGGTACCAAGTGTAGTTTGTCCCCCTGCGGTACCAAGTGTAGTTTGTCCCCCTGCGGTACCAAGTGTAGTTTGTCCCCCTGCGGTACCAAGTGTAGTTTGTCCCCCTGCGGTGCCAAGTGTAGTTTGTCCCCCTGCGGTACCAAGTGTAGTTTGTCCCCCTGCGGCACCAAGTGTAGTTTGTCCCCCTGCGGTACCAAGTGTAGTTTGTCCCCCTGCGGTACCAAGTGTAGTTTGTCCCCCTGCGGTACCAAGTGTAGTTCGCGTTCCCCTACATTATCCTAGTGTAGTTCGCGTTCCCCTACATTATCCTAGTGTAGTGCGCGTTCCCCTACATTATCCTAGTGTAGTGCGCGTTCCCCTACATTATCCTAGTGTAGTGCGCGTTCCCCTACATTATCCTAGTGTAGTGCGCGTTCCCCTACATTATCCTAGTGTAGTGCGCGTTCCCCTACATTATCCTAGTGTAGTGCGGGTTCCCCTACATTATCCTAGTGTAGTGCGCGTTCCCCTACATTATCCTAGTGTAGTGCGCGTTCCCCTACATTATCCTAGTGTAGTGCGCGTTCCCCTACATTATCCTAGTGTAGTGCGCGTTCCCCTACATTATCCTAGTGTAGTGCGCGTTCCCCTACATTATCCTAGTGTAGCGCGTTCCCCTACATTATCCTAGTGTAGCGCGTTCCCCTACATTATCCTAGTGTAGTGCGCGTTCCCCTACATTATCCTAGTGTAGTGCGCGTTCCCCTACATTATCCTAGTGTAGTGCGCGTTCCCCTACATTATCCTAGTGTAGTGCGCGTTCCCCTACATTATCCTAGTGTAGTGCGCGTTCCCCTACATTATCCTAGTGTAGTGCGCGTTCCCCTACATTATCCTAGTGTAGTGCGCGTTCCCCTACATTATCCTAGTGTAGTGCGCGTTCCCCTACATTATCCTAGTGTAGTGCGCGTTCCCCTACATTATCCTAGTGTAGTGCGCGTTCCCCTACATTATCCTAGTGTAGTGCGCGTTCCCCTACATTATCCTAGTGTAGTGCGCGTTCCCCTACATTATCCTAGTGTAGTGCGCGTTCCCCTACATTATCCTAGTGTAGTGCGCGTTCCCCTACATTATCCTAGTGTAGCGCGCGTTCCCCTACATTATCCTAGTGTAGCGCGCGTTCCCCTACATTATCCTAGTGTAGCGCGCGTTCCCCTACATTATCCTAGTGTAGCGCGCGTTCCCCTACATTATCCTAGTGTAGCGCGCGTTCCCCTACATTATCCTAGTGTAGCGCGCGTTCCCCTACATTATCCTAGTGTAGCGCGCGTTCCCCTATTATCGTAGTGTAGCGCGCGTTCCCCTATATTATCCTAGTGTAGCGCGCGTTCCCCTACATTATCGTAGTGTAGCGCGCGTTCCCCTACATTATCGTAGTGTAGCGCGCGTTCCCCTACATTATCGTAGTGTAGCGCGCGTTCCCCTACATTATCCTAGTGTAGCGCGCGTTCCCCTACATTATCCTAGTGTAGCGCGCGTTCCCCTACATTATCCTAGTGTAGCGCGCGTTCCCCTACATTATCCTAGTGTAGCGCGCGTTCCCCTACATTATCCTAGTGTAGCGCGCGTTCCCCTACATTATCCTAGTGTAGCGCGCGTTCCCCGACATTATCCTAGTGTAGCGCGCGTTCCCCGACATTATCCTAGTGTAGCGCGCGTTCCCAGACATTATCCTAGTGTAGCGCGCGTTCCCCTACTTTGTCTGTGTATACCTAATCAAATAAAATGTTAAAACTAACAAAAATATTATGACAACCTAACCAATTATCAATTTATATATATATATATAAACTGATGATTGGTTAGGTTGTCATAATATTTTTGTTAGTTTTAACTTTTTATTTGATGGATTCATTTGAAAAATGTCTCCTAAAAGTCCTAGTGTAGTTTACATTCCCCAACTTTAACCTACTGTAGTTTGTCCCCTTTTGCATCAGTGGGACGTAAACTACACTTGCTCCACAATTTCTTTACCCAGGCTATAAGCTAAGTTTAGCTTTTTAAATTTTTAGCAAAATTTTACTTTCTAGACACACTTCAGAGACAGTGCATAACAGCTTGGTAATATGCTGAATTAGGTTAGGTTTGGTTAGACTAAGGGTTAGGTTAGTAATTGGAGCCCAATAGACTCTGTCTTTGAACTATATTTGAATAGTAAAATGTCACCAAATTTTTGTAGCCTAGAATTGTAGTCTACCTTTCATTTCAAACTTTCTGGATTTCCTTATTGCTAATAATAATTAGTAGTAGTTTGGGCAAATACTAAGTTTTGGTGATCCACCCATTTCATCCATCAGACTAATCAGGTTGAGACTTGTTATAGTTACAGTAGGTTACACTGGGTTAGGTGGTCATTTTGGGTTAGGTACATAGTTATTACCCATGTGATCAACTTTTGATCATTGAGGATCCTTGTAACAAATTTTGATTTCGTAAAAAGATTGGTGCCCTTGAAACTTAATAGTTTCAATAGTTTGTCAGCACAAATAAATTGTCACATTACAAATTGAGAAATTTGCTCAACTAAACTGTTTGTCAAACATGGTGTGCCACACGGCTCAGTTCTGCGTCCAGTTATTTTTATTATACAGGGAGTCCCCAAGATACAAATGTCTTATTTAAGAATGAAGTCCCCTAAAATAGTACAGCACTTGATCCCATGACCTGCACAAGGGTTCCATTCCTGAAAAAACTTGTGCAGGTCAGAACCCCCTCTCCACAATATAAATGATGTTAGGGGAATAAAAGTTTAAAAAATTGCGTATAAAATAATTTTTACCTGAATAAGAGCTTTTAAATCATTGTACAATAAATGTATAATAATAATAATAATATAATAATGCATGTAAAATAATATATAACAAGTAGTATAAATAGTAAAAACTTGTAAAAAAATTTTTTTTTTTTAAATATCACTATAAAACAGGGTTGGCATGATTGGGCCCAATCAGATTGGGTCAAATGTTTTTTTTTTTTTTTTTGAAAAAGCCCAGTCTGAAAAAACCCTATACAGTTTGGGTTTTTTTCAATATTTTGCAAATTCTAATAGTACTTGGAAACCTTTTTTAGTACTTTCAAATCAAGATATAAATATTTTTAGCAACTTATTGCCAATTAGTTTCAAAAATAGAATGCTATCTGATAAAGGATAAAAATAAAACTTTTTTTCAAATTCATCAATGGAATGCAATGCAATTAACTTTCATAATGACTGATATGCTACTGTTGGATGTACTAAATAGGTACTGAAAACCCTAAATAACAATGGACCACCCTTAACATTTAAACTGAGGCCTTAGCCTAACCAAAATAAATCATTTTTCCTGAGATTCGAAAAAGAAAACTCTAATATCAAGTAAGAAAAGTGTCAATTACATAAGCATTGCTATGAAAATGACTAGGAACTGGATGTCCATGATGCCTTATCCACTATTCTGGTGGCTGCCCAACCACTCAAAGTCTGTACTCTCCTCTTGGACCTCTTCTGCAAGAGATGGACTTTTGTGTGCATTTTGCAGGTATTTGTGCACCTTTACCAGTTTTCCTGCCTTCTCAACACCCAGTCTGTTACAAAGTTTTGTCCAGACTATACCAAAAGTAGAGAGAATCCTTTCTATAGCTGCTGAGCTTGGAGGACAGCTCAAGAGACTAGAAGAAGGGCAGAAATCTACTGGTAGTTTTTTAGCTTTTTCTGTTCTCCTGCCCATCAAAGTCCACCATTTTGCAGGATTTTCTTTGTAGGCATCGACAACCTATGAAGAAAACATCACTTTGGGAAAGTAAGATTCATCCTTAATTTTGAAGGCCATGAACCCAACCAGAAAATCTGGTTTGTTACTCGCAATCTACTCTTCTGCACTGTCTTCCTCCTCTTGAGAAAGTCCTGCACCCATTCTGAAAGGATCCATCAAATTAGCAATGTAGAAGAATGGCGCCAGTGCTTGTTGTTTTCTTTTGTTGAGGGTGGTTATGTAGGGCCAGTGGTGGGCGCGGTACCAAAATTTGGGGGTGCGTTACGCGCTACTGCGGTACCTCAGCATGCCCAGTGCATTACGCGGTACTGCGGTACTTTTTCAGGTCCCCCTGGTGCGTTCTGCGGTACTGCGGTACTGCACACAAGAACAACACAAGTAATAGCACATATTTTCAGAAATTGCATATCGGCGATTTCGCACCTGAACTTTCTGCCATAATGGCTAAAAATTGATCTTTGTCACAGAAATGTAACACACGTGCAACCGGCTCAAAAGCAAGCACTGCACTGAGGCGTTGTGATAGGATGGCAACGTAACATGTTCTGAACGAAAACTTAACGTGTCTAGAGTTAGGCTGATGCAACACACGCAGCATTCGTCTTACTGTACTCCTGTAATAAGGTTTACTTCAAAAAAAGTGTTAATTTTTTGAAAAGTCGTGTTTGTCGGTACCGCGGGAAATTTGAATGCGGTAGCGGTACTGCTGTACTTTCAGCGATCCTTTGCGGTACTGCATTATGCGGTACCGGTTTGGTAGTGCGGTAGTACCGCAGTACCGCAAAAAATACCGCAAGTGCCCAGCTTTGTGTAGGGCTCCAAGTTTTTTCTTTGCACAAACCATTCCACACCTGCACTGCTGTCAACAGGTTCGCTGAATCACTCTGAAGCTATTGATGGAAGAAGAAATGCAGAACACTATTAAAAATGTTATTTATTCATTCAAACTATACTAAGCCATTGTTTTGTAGTTACCTTTCATGTGACAATTACTAGCCTATGCATTGAAAATGAATATACTTGGTACATTGAAGTACTTGTAGGTATGTTTTCAAGTAGCATATCATTGCATGTCACTATGTGTATAACTAAACAATTTTTTGGACTAGTCTCCAACTGCTTACCTCATTTAGAGCTTTCGAAACCAGGTCCAGTTGTCCTTGTAGATGTACAGCTGAGCGATACAGTGAACTATTGTTTAGAATGATGTTGATGCTTTCTTCCACCAATTGCTCATTCACTATCTTCATGTACTTGTGGGAGTTCTTTACAAACGTGTCAACACATGCTTGCTGAGAATTCCAATGAGTATCATTGGGAATCTGGGGGCAAAAATTCCCCTTTCTCCTTCAGCCAGGCCTAAAAAAATTGAATGAAAATACCAAATCTTAATTTACAATCAAATCGGTTATGAACAAGAATCAGAAGTGTGTGTTTTTTATGATGCTGATCACATTTTAAAATTACGGTATCAAATTCAAAATATTGAATATGAAATTGATAAAATTTATTTTAGTTGAAATTGTTTTTTGCCTACCTTTGGTATCTACATCCCTGGAATATAAATAAGAAATATGATCTATAATATAAACATTTGGAATGGGTTGCTCAGAAAAACACTGCCAAATACATACATGAGGTTGGTGGTGGTTACAAAAATACTTCTGAACTTGGACAATGTGCTTTAGTAATCAGTATAGTGTTTGGAGATGACACCTTCTCAACAAGATTCAGGTAATGAGCAGAGTATCCATAGGTAAGAACTGAAGAGAATTGTTCAGCTAGAAGTTCCTTTATCCGAACCATCTTGCTTTCATTATCAGTGCATAAAGCAAATACCTAGGAAAAAAGAAAAAACAAATTAATGATGTTACACGGTCACAATTTGGGTTTCTATTCTATTGTATTCAAAAAATGTAATGAAGTATTGACCATTTAGGCTAATGGAGCAATTTCAATTTAATGTACTGGTAAGTGTTGTTGCTGGGGCTACATATAGTCATTTTGTAATGTTTATCTCATAGGAGATACAGTAGTATACTCTCAACTATTTGTTTAGTTATTTAAATGTACCTATGTTTAGCAAATTATGTTTAATACAAAAGCCATCAGCTACTTACATCATGCTCTTGGCTGCAATTTCACAACAGAACTCCACTGTTTTCTTTTCAGTACTGCAGTAGGGTGTGTCAATTTTAGGGAGCAAAGTGAATTCTTTAGATTTTCAGACTACTAGTGACCAAATGATGCATTTTTATGTGCTAAATCAAAATATGGTTTTAAAATCCAGATTTGATCACTCCTAGCTACTTATATTTGAAGTTGAAGTTTACGAAAAATCACCAATTTTTGCAAGTACTTTTTTCATTGTATATAACTACATTACATACAATTAAAGACATTTTGATTATATTTCAATATTAAAACTTAGAAATATAAATAGGTTTCTTGAACTTTGCCAAGGATGCCACATCTGCCTTGCTCTTGTTCCTGGACATGAACTCCTTACTGGCCACCTGGCCACTGATGTATGCCTCCCTCCTCTCTTGTGAGTAAACATGTTATGCTGCTTCAGTTGTCATCCTTATACACATCTCTACTGATTGTGTGTGTAAGGGCCATGCAGGAACTTCCATTGGTCTATCCAGAAATTCCTTAATTGCAGCAGTGGTGAGGGAGCAGGTCAGAGGAGGCTCAGTCATGTCAGAGTTCCAGTCAATAAGCTCTGAGAGTTTGGTGGCATCTGGGTTGATGTCAGGAGTCTTCCTGGGTCTGACACTGCAGTCCTGTGTGTCCTCATCTCCTTCACCTCTGATTTCCAGTATCCTCTTCACTGCCTCCCTCCTCTCCTCCACCTCACTGCACAGCATAGCCTGGAGCACAGCTTCAGAGTGTGCATACCAGGCTGATCTCTTCACTGTAGGCATCACTATTCCTATCACCTCCTCCTGACTTCTGAGCAGCTCCAGCTGGTACAGTACATGCCTGGGACCCTCCACCCAGCTGTGATTTAACTTGATGTTGAACCAGTTTGGCATGTAGACTCCCACTATGAATTCCACAATTATCCTCAGATTCTTCAGGCTCCTACCCTTCAGCCCATGTTTGGAAATCCACAATCTGCAGAACCTTAGAGCTGTGGTGAACCACCTACTGTGACAGACTGGCCCATTCTCCAGAGAGCTAGACTCTGAGGTACCTCTCCTGATTGATGGCAGTGATGACTCTGCAGCCATATGATTGGTCTGTGCTGAGGTCCTTGACTACCTCCTGACTGAGATGGGGTAGAGGAGGACCAACAGTGATCCTCATGAAGTTTGGGTTGATCTCCAGCTCAGTGGCAGTCTCTAACATCTTCACTTGGGCCCAGACCACTTGTTTGTTGCTCAATGTCTTGCCATCCAGTACAGTCACCAGGTGTCTGAGACTCGGCTCCCCAGTGTGCAAGTCACAGACAATTCACACCAACTTCCTGCTAAGCTTGGCCTCCACATAATGCATTGCTCCTCCTTCCTAGCCAGTATTCACATTAGTACTGTCACCTCCTATGGCCAAAATGGTCTGGTCTGCTCCTCTCTCTCAGTCAGTTCACCAGATGATCAGCAATGACCTCAGCATGACTTCTCTCCTCTGCAGCTTCCTTTTTTATGCATTCATCCCCACCTTGCCATTGTGTCATGTACAGTATGCCTTTTTCATCAGACCACCTTGCTAAACTCATCCTTTTTCTCTTCCAAGGACTTGATCACATCACACCTTCACCACACCTCCATTTCTCACTCTGTCAATCCTTTTTACTCCCACTATAGCCTACACCTCTGACTATCCATTTCAATTATCATCATAATCCTCTTTTGTACATTTTACACTGTAGTTTCATTCCCATATAAACAAGTTTGTGTAAATAATATTGTGTGAATAGTATTGAACAATGAGTTAATATAATCCTAAGATATGGCAAACAGTTCTTGCATTATTTTATCACTTTCTCTCACATTTTAAAATTACTTTTGAGAATATTAAAAAAAAATGTTTTTGAAAGATTGATATTCATTTTTGCAAAAAAAGAAAAAAAAAGTAGTTGCATCAGCAGGCATGCATATGCATCATTGCTCTTTCAACCCTGATATAGGGTACTCTTCTTCCTGCTTGAAACTTTTGCTTTATTTTAACATGTACCATTCTTGCACACCAGACTTCCCAAATAGGCTAGACTTAAAAATTGCCCACCAATTCTGTTCTCATTCCATCTGCAATTTTCACACCATCACCATACTCATATTGGCAGGGGTGTACCTAAAGTATTTGGCACCCGGGACGGATCCTTACTTTGGCACCCCCCATAAATAATTTTAAAATTTAAACACACAGAAAAATATGTTTGCAAGTAGATTTTTAAACAGTACAGTATTGTCATAAGCAAATTGGAAATAAGAAAAATGCAGGACATTAAAAATTCAGTGAACAAGTAATACTGCATTTTATTTTATACAAAAAACACAGGAAATCCAGTCTCAATGCTCAGCCTATTCTTCAAAGGTAAATAGAGAGGATTCACAGTCTCTGCTTTCAAGCCTTAATTTCTGCAAATTGATCAATGACCTCATCAAAATTCACCTTCTTTGCATATTCATGTTCAATTGAAAGTAAAGCTAGATTTGTCAATCTTGTCTGATTCATGGTCGAGTGAAAGAAATTTTTTACCAATTTCAATTTGGAAAATCATCTTTCACATGAAGCAGTAGATACACAGACAGTCAAAAAGAATCTCAAACACAGTGACAAGCTTGGCAAAGATTCACAAAAATCCCATTTCACAATAAACTCCAGAAACTGCAATGCTGTCCATTTCTTTGCCTCTTCAATGCTGATTTTGGCAGCTCCCAAATGCCTCCGAAGTTGTCCAATTTCCACACTATCTTCTTCAGAGAATTCATAAAAAATCTGTCAAATTTGGAATATACTTCCGAAGTTCTTCTTCTGTTGCAACAACCGAAGTGTTTGGCTGAATAACAGCGAAGATTGACAGAATTTGATCCATTGCCTGCTCCCAAGATCTTCCATTTCTCCAGGAATGAGAGATGCTGCTCAGAAGCCTCATGGTCAGACACCTTTGGGTTTAGCTTCCACCATGCTTGAAACCCAGTGACAAAGCTGGATGTTCCAATTCCTTTGTCATCAAGAGCAAACATTCTGCAGCAAAAGCAAAACAAAAAACTTTCTTTTGATGGAGAGTAAACCATCCATGTTCTCAAGACTTTCTTGCCATTTGGCAGAGCCTTATAGAACCATGCAGTGGTCAGCTGTCGACTCTTCCCTTTGGATTTCTCTCCTTGTCTTTGAACTGCACTGAAAGGTCCATCCCTAATTTGGAAGGGTTCACTTCCCCTCTTAATAAGATCAACTCTCAAGTCATTTGGAACTGGGATTGGCCAAGCAGCGACATCAGAATAAATTGAAAATCTATCCATCTCCTCCTCCTCTTCAGAGTCTTCCTCCTGTTGGTGTGGACTTCTGCTGGTATCTCCTTCCTCTTCATCAGTTTCACTGCTTTTAGAAGATGAATTGCCATCCTCCAATCCTTGCTCTCTCTCATTTGACTCCTCTTGTGAAGATGCTTCTTGTATTTGCCCTTCAGATTCACCAGGCTGAATATCTTCAGGACTTTCTCCTATTGCACTTGATGTTGAAGTCATCACATACTTCAAAATTGATCCAGACATTGCCTGAGCCACCTCTTCTCTTGCCTTCTTCATTTTTCTTTGTTGGAATCCACTGGGTCAATTTTGCTTCATAGTGGGTGTTTTCTGCAAAATTTTAAAATCAAAAGGTATAAAGCATGAACATGCATAACAAGCATGAACTATTATGACTTGAAATACATTAACTGAACAAATTTATTATAACATCACGATGATGCATTTACCGGGTATTATGGCATCATGATGATGCATTTACTGGGTATTATGGCATCATGATGATGCATTTACTGGGTATTATGGCATCATGATGATGCATTTACCGGGTATTATGGCATCATGATGATGCATTTATAAACACTTAACCATCACTATGATACCACATTGTCAAAAATTACTGGACACTGGTATAAGTACCATGATATTGTTATAAACACCAACACTTTATGCTTTATCATAATTATTTAATGAAACATACCTCATGTATGTGGAGTTAGTGTCAAGTGAACAAGACTTGGAATGTCAGTTGCAGCCAGCTGGCTATGCTCAACAAATGTTTGCCTTTTGATGTAATTTTTATCAAATATTTAATTTTTCATTTGTAAATTTTGTATTGCCAATAAAAATAAAAAATTATTTTATAGTGGAAATTAACATCAAGCTGTTGTAATAGTTTTGAACATTTTAAAAATTTTTTTCTTAGGCAAATTTTTCATTTGGCTTGAAAACTTGTACTGGTATTTCACCTCTCCCATGCCACCCCTATCCTGGCTGTCATCTGGGTGGACTGCCCCCCCCCCCTTGCACCCCCTTTAGTATGCCACTGCATATTAGCATTCATACTTAGCAGCAACCTTTCACAAATGTCTCCATATGCTGTAGTCAACCTTTGCAACTCTCTTCACTTCTACCAGTCAGCACTGTATTATCCTGGTATAGGAAATGAGATAGTTCCATGCATTACCATTTATTTTTATAACCCTTTTCAAGCATCTTCATTATCAGTATGTATCTTCCATATCCTCTCATCCATAAAAATATTAAACAAACAAAGATATGACATCTTTTTCTAACATAGGTACGCTCAATTCAGATCGGTCATTCTGTGTACAGTATAGTCATCTGGGGTAAAAAAAAACAAACAATTTCCATTAATTTTGTTCCACAAGCACTATTATTAAGTATAGACACAAACTTAGGGGTTCACTTTACAAAGTCCTAATGTGGGCATAAATGACATATAATATTATGAAAATCAAAACCCACTCTAATAGACAGAGTTTATTTCCACAACAGTTTCGATGCCCACTGGCATCCTCCTCGGGTGGATACAGAAACATGAATGAACCAAAACAAGAGGGAAAAACAGTCCAGGGACTGATTGTTAAGAAATTCGCACCTAGGTTAGATACCGTTCTCCCGACACTGGAAGGGTATTTTATTACAGGGTCCACTTATAAGTACATTCCCACAAATTAAAACTATCTTCTTGTTCTATACATACAGATTCTAATATTTTGACATAATTACTGCATTTATTACTGCCTTTATTATTGCATTTACATTTTTTTAACATTTATTATTATTACCTTTACCCTAATTATTAATTTATAATATTACCTTTATTATTACATCTGTTGCATTTATATTTATTTCCACATTTATTACTTCCATTATTACATTTACTAAAAGCGAGTAAGGAAACAATCCAGAGACCTTTAAGAAGTTGACACTTAGGTTCGAACACGTTCCCATGACTCCGTAAGGGATTTTTTGACCAAGAATCTCATTAAAGGGTCTAACTTATAAGTACCTTCGCACAAATTAAAATTATCTACTTTTTTTATACACACAGATTCTATTATTTTTCTTTTGACATAATTATTACATTTATAAAGTACCTTACTTGATTCCCAATCTATAGCATGATTATTTTGGCTGGCATGATAAAAAATGGCATTATTAGTATTACAACTTCTGAAGGCATATTTGTGTTCTTTAATACGGGTTTCAATATTTCTTCCAGTTTCTCCCACGTATACTAAATCACAACTTTTACAGGGAATGCTGTAGACACAGGCTTGTTTCTCTTTTGCAACGTTATTCCTAACCAATTTACTTTTCACGGTAGACGAATATTTGAACGCCAAAGCAAACTTAAAATCTTTCATCAATGGTTTTACGGTATCTAACCTAGGTGTGAATTTCTCAATGGTCTCTGGATTGTTTCCTAATCGCCTTTTTCATTTGTTTTTCGGTTTATAAGTTCTGTATCATAAACAGCAATGTAATAACCAATGTAATAATAAATTTATAATTTCTGTAATAAATAATTATGCAATATTAAATGTAATAAATTTAATAATAAATGTAATGTAAAAAAAAAAAAAAAAAATAGAATCTATGTTTAGAACAGGAAGATAGTTTTAAATTTGTGCGAATGTACTTAATGAAAATGCCCTTCCAGTGTCGGGAGAATGGGATCTAACCTAGGTGCGAATTTCTTAACAGTCGATCCCTGGACTGTTTTTCCCTCTTGTTTTGGTTCATTCGTGTTTCTGTATCCACCTGAGGAGGATGCCAGTGGGCATCGAAACTGTTGCGGAAATAAACTCTGTCTATTAGAGTGGGTTTTGATTTTCATATTTTGACCTTCACGTAGAAAAAAGTGGTTTTTTGCATTTATTGACATGATTTATTTTGTTGCAAAATAAAAGTCTAGAGAAATATATAAAAAACTTATTTTTTTTACCCCGTGGAATGGGGTAAAAATGAACCGAGCTTGGGGTGAAAAAAACATAACAGAATCTCTGGTATATGGCCATTAACCAATACAATAATGGTGTCAATGGATTCTTAGAAGATCAATTACATTTAAAACTTAATTTTAAACTTTGATATAATATGTGAAACTTAACATAAACACGTATGAAAATGTTAATTTTTTTCATGAGTGTTTTTGTGCGTTAGTGTTAGTGGTTTTATGCAACTTCTGCAAGAAGAGAAATGGCAGACTTGAAGGAGCAGTGCGTGTGCATCAAGTTTTGCTTCAAACTTGGCAAAACTGCGTTGGAGACCCATGAAATGCTTAAACAAGCATTTGGTGATGATGCCATGGGCATAAGCCAGACTTTTGAGTGGTTCTTGCATTTCAAACATGGGCAAATGTTGGTTGAGGATTCCGAATGTTCTGGTCAGCCCTCAACCAGTAGAACTGATGAAAATGTTGAAAAAGTGCATCAGGTCATCCACGAGGACCATTGGCGAATGATTAATGACATCTGCAGCATTGTTGGCATGGGGTGCTGAACAACATCCCCAAAATGGAGTTTGAGGTGCTTCCAGCAGTGGTAAAATCACTGGGCCCACTGTATCAACTCCCAAGGGGACAGCAGTAATTAGAACCTAAGGTAAGCCTACATTTTTTTGTTGGTACAGTCCAGGAACTTTTGGATTGCACCTCATATAGCAAAACAATGATTCTATTTTACCCCAAACTGGGGCCACCAGCCTGGGGTAAAAAAAAAAGCCTTGGAAGGACTCTGAGACACTGTATGTTTTATTTTTCCTAATGATTAGAAAGACCCATCTCATCACACTTTCACACACACACACATGAATTGTATCCTATGAAAACTCATCAGATGCCAAGCAATTTAAAAAAAAAATATGGAAAGTTTTTTCATGCATTTTATTTACACTTTGTTTTCTTTTGCTCACTTCTTGGAAATAAACAGATATAGACATATGAAAATAAAAACCCACTCTAATAGACAGAATTTATTTCGATGACAGTTTCGACGCCCACAGGCATCCTCCTCGGGTGGATACAGAAACACGAATTTTCATGTTTTCTGTATCCACCCGAGGAGGATGTGCCAGTGGGTGTCAAAACTGTTGTGGAAATACTCTGTCTATTAGAGTGGGTTTTTATTTTCATATTTTGACTTCACGTAGAAAAAGTGAAGTTTTTTGCATTTAAGATATAGACATAGTTTTAACTGCACTTTTGAGGGATGAAGTAGCTACTGGCAAAATTTTTTAGAAAATTATTACCTGAAAACAAAATACCATATTTGATGGCATATACGAGACACTTTTTTTTTTTCCCAAAAAATGGCTCAAAAATCACGCCCACATCCTATGTGAAGTTGCGGTCCCCCGTAGGTTAATGAGAATCCCCCAGTAGCTGTCTCTGGTAGGCTGAATTCTGCTTAGCCCAACTTCAGAATTAAAAAAATGTTATTGTTTACTTAAACATATATTATTACATTATTATTTCTTTTAATTAACTAAAAAAGGAATTATTGTAAATATTAAAGCTGAATTAATAACTACTGATGATGATATAACGAGACGATTATCATCTATATGGCACCCAACTATTTAGAGCTAAGCAGTACCATTTCTGAACACTCTTACAAACGTAACTATCTATTAACACATTCGCAGCCCAGAGCTAAAATGTCAGTTCACTTGTGGCCTGCAGCGGAAAAATCCATCAATTTCTAAGAATGTCTACATTTGAGCCCAGGATTACTAAACGCGTCACAATTTATATATAGGTCATCCCATAAGTAATGTTGTTTTTAGATCGGAATTTGAAGGACAAAAAAAAAAAAAAAACTTTTTAATCTAGTATATATTTCCATCGGAATCAATGACACTGCCAACGTCCTACAAGCTTTTCAATGCCATGCTTATAAAATTCAGGTGGTTTTGAGGCAAACGTACAAAGACTGGTGTGCAGGTCTCTAAAGAAGTATCTGTTTCTTGTCAAGATAGTTTTGCAGACTCCTGAAGAGATGATAATCTGAAGACGCAAGGTCTGGAGAATATGGAGGATGTGGAAGTTTTTCCCACCTAAGCTCCTCAATTTTTGCAGAAGTGATCTGAGTGGTATCAGGGCATGTGTTGTGGTGGTGGAACTGATTCCTTTCTGATTAACCAAAGAAGGTATCTTTTCTTTTAGTGCAGTGTTCAACTGATCCAGTTGTTGACAGTAGACTTGAGTGGTGATTGTTTGGTTGTGTGGTAAGATTCAAAGTGTATTACACCACCTTTATCCCACCAAACACTAAGCAACACTTTCTGATGGTGAAGATTTGGTTTTGGCTGTGGTGTCGCTGGTTCTCCGGCACAAACCCACTGTTGATGGCGCTTAACATTCTGGTACAGTATCCACTTTTCATCACCAGTCACTAAACGGTGCAAAAATTGTCGACTGACAATTCATGTGCTCCCATTTTCCTAACTTAGGCACTTTCCCAAGTTGTTGCAAATGTCGATGGATGGTGGAGGGGATGAATTGAGTTTCTGGGCCAATTCTTTGACAGTTGTTGAAGTCTTCTTCAAGTGTGGCTAACAGCAGTCATCATCAACTCAGCAGGGCATCCAGAGTGTGCTGCATCTGTCAAACAGCAGTCACCATTCCTAAACTTTTGAAACCATCTTTGACATTTCCTCACATGCAGAATATTGTTGCCATAAACATCCTGAATGTTTCGCATTGCTTCAGTAGCACTACAGTATTCCCTTTTTTGAACTCGTAAAGCATTATATGCCAAGGTATGCTCTTCTGATACTGCCATGTTTATGAGGGTTCACATAAAGCAAAACACACGTCTTCATCACTGTCAATGTCTGTTAAGTATGTAGTGAAACACGATAGTCTTCTCTTAGATATAACCTTTGGAAAATTTATGCTTAAACTGAGTAGGACTAGTTTAAACTTAATCTATCGTAAAAAAGACTACTTATGAATGACCTGTATTTTTCAATAGGATAATGCATAATGGGGCTTATTGTAGACACACAGTGAAATTCGTACGTTTGGCAGCAGATTTAATATTGCCAATGGCCATTTATTTGGTCATGTGCAGTTACCACCTGCTTGTGTTATATGAGGGTTGCTCTCCATGATGCAGCAATTATGAATGAATGCCCAAACAAGCGAAGACGTATTGAATGAAAAAGACATTGAAGAGATATAAATGAAGTGAATACATCTTCAAGCGATGAATTTAGTGATTTTAATGACTCAAGAATCATCTTTTGAAGCGCCCTTTGATGACGGTGAAACTTCCAACTCTGATGATGGCCATGAACGTAAGTAAATTACAATAGCAAACATCATTTATTATGTATGTTAAAAATGTATTATTGCTATATGATATATATATATATATATATGTGTGTGTTTCAATTTATTGTATTTATTATAGATTAAAGATCATTTGTTATACAGGGGTTAGACAAAATAGCTAATGGGTCATTCTCTGTCAGATCAACCAAAAAATTGAAATTAACACCCTCATCTCTCATATTTTGCTGAAATTTGGTTTATAGGGAGTTTGTGAGCCCTGAATCCATTTCTGAAATTATAAGGTCAATCCGACCAACGTTCAAGAGATATGACCTCGGGCAATTTGAGTCACTCGCGAGGTTACTAACATTTGGCGAGCCATAACTTGGGTAATAATTGTCATACTTATATAAAAGTATATATATTTAGAATCAGAAAACGACAAGGAATCCAAATATGCAAGTTTTAGAATTCTAGGTTGAAAATAAAAAAGTTACACTGTAACCAAAATTTGAGGTCACGATTTGACTCTGGGGTATCAAATGAGAATTTTTTTTTTTAAATGTAAAAAATGAAGGCATAGGCATTGGCTATTAAATCAGCAATAAAAAGTTTGTTTATGTTAGTATTTTTCATGTAACTAACATATAAGTGAACACCATATTCATAAGTTGTGCGTCAATTCTACCTATTTTTTCACACTTAAGCTCATAATTTGACCTATAGAAATTAAAATTACATTTTTTATAGATATAAAAACAAGTCAGAGTTCTTGACTAATAGAAACAATCATAAAAAGTTTGTTTATGTTGGTACTTTTCATGTAACTAACTTATAAGTGAACACCATATTTATAAATTGCTTGTCATTTCAAGGAATTTTTATATCTTAGCTATCAATTTGACCTCAAGCTCCAAGAATTTAATAAAAATTGTATTTCACTGCTAATCTACACTGGCAATAATAGTTATAATAGTGAAAGGGAAGACTAGCTCACATGTAGCCTAAACAACTGTTGAACATGTTGCTACTTGTCTAAGTGCAGAATTAACACAGATAGTTGCAAAATTCTTTGTCTACAGGTTAGTACAGTTCCAGCCGCACTGTGGGTGGCTGGTGGGTATGGTGTTTTAATGAGCCTCAGAGACTATCAAGGCGTAAATATTAAGTGTGTATAGCTATATATTTTCTAAAAAATATATTTACCTAATTGTAAATCCTATATCTTTACAGATCAAAATACAATGGTTCGGCACTTGAAATACTGCCAGGACCCTATTCAAAAACATAAGAAACGCATAACAATCAATCTTAGAAAAGTGACTGATGTTCTTGTTGAAAAATATGCTGGAAGAGTGAAAAAAAGACTCATTGTTGTGTGTGAACTGCTGGACACTGATAATGAAAAACCCACTATACTTAGTACCACTGAAACAACGAGTCTGAGCAGGATTCAAATGAATCATCTACTATCAGTGCTTGAGTAACATCTCTTCAATTCAAGATCTGGACAATGAGTGATTGATTGATAAAGGAAAATCCTTCAACTTCAGTTGAACCAGTTCTAGCATTTCTGGACCAAACACCAGTTAAAAAAAGTAAGTATAAATTAATATAATAACTTATACTTTACTACAAGGTCTGTTTGATCTACTATATAGCCAATTATATAGCATTTAAGGTACTATAATTAATATTTAATTACTAATATTCAGGTGTGTGAAACCTTTTTTTCTGTTCTTTCAGAAGGGCTGTCATTAAGCCAGAAAGCGCAAGGCTCGTGGTAAGCTATCATCTGCTCAGAAACCCTGAGGAGAGGCTAGACTCAGTTTATGGTGTTCAATTACTGAGGAGGTAAGTGATACTTCAAAACCTGAAACTAAATCTGAAAAACATCTAGACAAATTAATGAATGAATTGAAACAGTCATTCCTGGAGAGCAAATGTCACCATCACAAACTACAAATATTGACACTCTCACCATACACAATTGAAAAAACAGCTAGTTTCTTTCAAACTACAACATACATGGTGAAAAAGAAGCCGTTCACTTAAATCAGAACATGGAATCCTTCCGAAGATTCCACTAATGAGCAAAGGAAAAGTGATATCTGAAGAACACAAAGATATAGTTAGAAGATTCTATGAGTCAGAAGAGGTTAGTCGTATGTGTCCTGGCCAAAAGGATTGCGTGAAAGTTATCAGTGCTGAAGGTGCAATGAAGGTGCAAAAAACGATTGTTCCTCGGGAATTTACGAGAGATGTTTGAACTATATAAAAATGATGAAAAGAATCCCAAAATAGGATTTTCCACATTTGCAAAATTACGGCCATCATATTGTGTGCTTGCCGGTAGTGGTGGGACTCATTCTGTCTGTGTCGCACATACCATCAAATCCAAAATTGCAGCTGACTGCATTGGGAGAAGAGGTCTTTCATACAAGGATCTTATGGATTACAGTGTCTGCAGTACAGAAAGAGAGACTTGCATGATGCAACTTTGCAATGATTGCCCAAGAGAAGAGGGTGTCATGGATTTTCTTGAGTTACTTGACAGTGTGAAATCAGCTCCAAATGAAATATCTTCAAGCAATGGGTGACTGTTGACCGTTGTACAATGGTGATAAGGTGGAGCCACTTCCTGAATACTTATCATCCCTAAGCATGAAATATCCCGCATGGTTCGTCATCACTTTGTTGCTCAGCAACAATCACAGTACTTCAAGCAGTTGAAAGAAACACTACCACCTCAGAGCGAGGTAGTTTAGTAGGTGATTTCCTGAGAATTATTCTTTCATTGTCCAGGATGCTGCCCAAGGTTTCACTGGGACAATTCACAGTGTACAGTTCACCCTTTTGTCATCTATTATAGATCATCTGCAGGACTAGGAACTTAGCCATTTTGTGTCTGTTTCTTATCTGCATCACTAAAACACACAACACTATAATGGTTTACTCATTCATATTGAAGCTTATGACATATGTTAAATTCAGATGCCCACAATTGAAGAAGGTGCACTATTTCTCAGATGGATGTGCTGGCCAATATAAGAACAGATACAACTTCACAAATCTCTGTTACCATGAAGAGGATTTTGGTCTGTCTTTGTGAATGGCACTTCTTTGCTACATCCCATGGCAAAATGCATGTGATGGGATTGGAGGAACAGTGAAAAGAGCTACTGCTCGTGCCAGTTTGCAGAGAACTACAGAGAGGCAAATTCTTACACCAGAACACATGTTTCAGTTTTGTGAAGAAAACTTGAGCAAGAAGATAAATTTTTTCTTTGTAACTACAGCTGATTTGAAAGATGCAGAAGAACGGTTGGAACATCGATTCAAGGATAGTAGGGCTATTCCTGGAACTCAGAAATATCATAGATTTGTTCCCCTAAACAAGGAAGAACTGATGGTGTATCCCATTTCAAGTGGCATTGGAGAAAAGAAAAGAATAAGGAAAAGTCATTTTACTAATGAACCTGCAATGCTTGGTAACCCTAAAATGTGTCAAACCAGGAGAGTATGTTGGCTGCATTTATGACATGCAAGTTTGGTATGGAATTGTGGAGGAATATTGTGAAGAGTTTGATGATTTCACTGTGAACTTTCTACATCCCTCTGGGTCATCAGGATCAAGTGCATATTATTATCCATCAAACAAGGATTCATGTGCAGTGCCAGGACATCATATATTAACTGTAATGAGTTGTCCTACCCTAAGAGGAGGCAGCAGAATTCAATACATTTTTCCACAAAAGAAATTGATGAGGCATCGAGCATGCAAAAATTGTATTAGGCTAGCACATGAATCCTCTAAGTAGGTCTTCCCCTTTCACTATTATAACTATTATTGCCAGTGTAGATTAGCAGTGAAATACAATTTTACATTTTTTGCCTTTGTTTTTATATCTAAAAAATGTAATTTTAATTTCTATAGGTCAAATTATGAGCTTGTGTGAAAAAATAGGTAGAATTGACGCACAACTTATGAATATGGTGTTCACTTATATGTTAGTTACATGAAAATACTAACATAAACAAACATTTTTTTGCTGATTCTAATAGCCAATGCCTATGCCTTCATTTTTTACATTTAAAAAAAAAATTCTCATTTGATACCCCAGAGGTCAAATCGTGACCTCAAATTTTGGTTACAGTGTAACTTTTTTATTTTTCAACCTAGAGTTCTAAAACTTGCATATTTGGATTCCTTGTCGTTTTCTGATTCTAAATATATATACTTTTATATAATTGTGACCATTATTACCCAAGTTATGGGTCGCCAAATGTTAGTGACCTCGCAAGTGACCTCAAATTTCCCGAGGTCATATCTCTTGAACCGTTGGTTGGATTGACCTTATAATTTCAGAAATGGATTCAGGGCCCATAAACTCCCTATAAACCAAATTTCAGCAAAATCTGAGAGATGAGGGTGTTAGGCACTGGTTGATCTGACAGAGAATGACCCTAATATGAACAGTGAACACCTTGATAAATGGTGGTTTTTATTCTTAATATGGAGTTGGTCCTCCTTTAGCGGCAATAACAGCTGCAATGCGTCGGAGAATTGATTCATACAGCTTTTGGACAGTGGCTAGAGGAATCCTGAACCATTCTTTGAGCAAACCCTCCTCCAATTCCTCCAAAGACGCCGGCGGTGGGAATCAGCTTCTGACCTGCTGCTCCAACTGACACCACAGATGCTCGATAATGTTAAGATCCGGGGATTGTGGAGGCCAATCCAAGCGTTCTACTTCACTAACATGCTCTTCAAACCAGTTTTTAACGACCCCAGCGGTGTGGATTGGTGCATTATCATCCTGGAAGACGGCGCTGCCATTGGGAAACAGCGTTTGGACCATGGGATGGACCTGGTCAGCCAATATTGACAGATAGACCTGGGCGTTAACCCTACCATGCAGTACTACAGCTGGGCCAAGAGTATTCCACGATATTGCTGCCCAAACCATCACAGATCCGCCTCCATGCTTAACGGTTGGGGTCAGGCAGTCGGGGTCATAAGCATCTTTAGGCTGTCTCCAGACGTAAACTCGACCGGAACATGGAAATAGCGTAAAGGAGGATTCGTCAGAGTAGACTACATTCTTCCACCGGTCCATTGACAAATTCTTATGGTCATTACACCATTTTCTGCGCCGCTCAATGTTGATGTGCGAAGGGAAGGGTTTGGCAATTGCAGCCCTTCCATGGTATCCAGCTCCATGGAGCTCGCGACGTACAGTTCTGGTCGATACCAGGCTTGCAAGATGCTGGTTAAGCTCTGCAGTCACTTTTGGAGCTGTGGTCTTATGGTTCTTTGTCACAATGCGCTTTAGCACCCGGCGGTCTCGATCACACAGCTTCTTCTTGCATCCACTATTGCATTTGTCGGTGCTTGTCTTTCCATGGTTTTGGTATGCAGACATGACCATAGAGACAGTTCCTCTGGATACATTGAACAACTGAGCGGTTTTCATCACCGATGCACCAGCCATCCGCGCTCTGACAATTTGCCCTCTTTGGAAGTCTGACAGGTCTTTCATAACTGCTAATTCATAATTCACTCAGATCTGTAAAAACAACGTGAGGGTTATAACATGACATATACACACTCTGTTACGCATTTAAATAGGTTTGCCAGTCATTTGACCATTTACTTTGTGTCTGAGCAGTCCGTAAAGATAACCGGTGAAATCGGTGGGTGTTCATATTATTTTGTCTAACCCCTATATACACACACACACACACACACACACACACACACACACACTTTTACTGTCTTGAAAAATTTTGTACTTGATAGAATAACTCTGTAGTATTTCTAGATTGGTTGAATGCATAGAGTGGCAGATAGTTGATTTAGCTACTTATTGATTGCACAATATGCCAGTATTGTGCATTAATCCTGTAAACAGATTATCTTATGGTTTAAAAAAACTTTTTTTTTTTCAGATTCAATGACTGATAATGAAGTAATTCAAGATGACTGTAGCCAAGAAAATGATTATCTAACAAATCCAGAGGAATGGGTAGATATACAAGATCATCCTCCAGAAACTCCCTTTGTAGGTAACAATGGCATTAAAGTTGATATGCCTGATAATGCAGGTCCCATAGATTTTTTTTCATTGTTTTGGAGTGATGAGGTAATGCAATTAATTGTAAATGAGACAAATAGATATGCCTCTACAATTTTGAATAATTCCAATGTTACAAGGAATTCAAGGATTTCCCGTTGGAAACCTTTAAATGTTGAAGAACTGAAACATTTCTTAGCAAATGTTATATTAATGGGATTAGTGAAAATGCCATCTTTTAGACATGATAATTATTACATGCTGTTTTTAAAAAATATGGAACTGAAGATATTTGAAATAATTCTACAGTGCCTTCATTTTTCAAACAATGAGGTCCAAAGGAATCATGATGACTGCTATTCTGATAACCTTCGTGAAGTTTTCCCTCTCATACAGTTGATTTTAGATAATATTGAAAATACTTATGAGCCTCTTAAAAATATTTCTTTAGATGAATCAATGTTGTTGTGGTGAGGAAGGCTAGTTTTTAGGCAGTACATCAAATCCAAAAAGCATAAGTATGGTATAAAGTTTTATGAAGTTTGTACAGCTGATGGATTTCTGTTAAATTTCCTAATACATACTACTAAAGATGGCTTTAAAAATCTACAGGGTTCCTCATTCTCAGAAAAAGTTGTCATGCATCTTATGAAACCTTATTTTGACAAAGGTCATCATCATTTCATGGACAACTACTATAACAGTGTTTCTCTTGCTAATCGCTTGCTGACAATAAAAATAACAGTAACACTTCGCAGCAATAGAAAAGGGAATCCTAAGAAAGTTGTTTCTGCAAAACTAAAAAGAGGTGAATCCATTTCCCAAAAACAGAGCTCTGTGGTAATGTCAAAATGGAAAGACAAAAGAGATGTCTTAATGATAACTACTGCCCATAGACATGAAATGACATCAGTCACAAACAAAAGAGGTCAAGAAAAGATGAAACCAGTTGAGATAAAGGACTACAACTTAAATATGGCAGGTGTTGACAGGACTGACCAATTGATGTCATACTACTCCATCACAAGGAAAACTATAAAATGGTATCGAAAAATTGCATTTTATTTACTGGATGATAGTATTCTAAATGCTTGTATTCTGTACAATCAATGCAAAAAAGAGAATACGAGTCTCTCGTCTTTTAGAGGACATATAGTCTGTAATTTACAAAGTTGTGACGAAGTGGAGACAACTGCTACTACTAGCAGACCTACCAACAATTTTCATTACTTGCAGCTTATAAATCATCTTCTACAGAAAAGAAAGCAAGCTTCCCTAAGGTGCAAACAATGCGCAAAAACAAAAATAAGGAAGGAATCTGTTTATGAATGTGCGATCTGCCCTTTGAATCCAGCCTTGTGTGTTCAAAATTGCTTCAAAAAGTGGCATGATGAGATGATATAAAATAAAAGTTTAACAAACTAAATGCAGTTTTGTTACAGTTATGGCTTAATTTTTTAAAATACTTTCTATAGTTAATTATTAAGTCTTTTTCTTTAATTTTCTTTTATAATGTTGAGAGATATTTCTTATTGTGATGATTTTCATTGAATAAAAGTTATATAAAAATATGAATTTCCATTTCCCAACTTAATAATGAATATGCGGATATATCCGTCGGAGGCCTAGTCATCATCTTGGTATTATACTGGGACCATGACAGAAATTTCCACATGCATATTACATCATGCACAGTATTTTATTTTTGATTATAATAATGATTTGTCAAAGCAAAATAGAGGAAAAAAGTATATTTTAAAAATTATGGACTTGGGCCCATGGCACAACAGCTATATAATGGAAATTTCCACTCTGGGCCACAAATGTGTTAATGTCACCTATTAATGTTGAGTACCAGTAACACTGAAATTATTTTTTTGTTATGCAGATTTGATTATTTAAAAAGCTCCTGCTTTTAGTAAAATGCTTTTTTGAATTCTGCTATACAGAATTAATGTATGATTCATTTAAGATATTTTCATTGTAAATGACTACTACTGCTACGCTGATCTCGTGCTTACGTTCCATATTAGTAGGAGTAAGCATTAAATGCTTAAATATAGTAAAAAGGTTTTTTCCTAAATATTCCCTGCTGAAATGTGGGTACATTTTATAAGCTGTCAAATACGGTAGTTTAAGAGGCTGGTTTGTTTTTAGCCCAGATGACTATAAGGTTTTTATCTTCAACCCCTTAGTCCCAATCATTTTCTAAATTTGTTTGTCATTGACCAGTCAGATTGCTGGAATGCATCACATGACTTGCTGGGAATGCATTGGTCCTAGTAATTGTATTTCTAATGTTTTTCATAACCTATATTCACTTGTAATACTATTTAAGTCAATAGTAATGTCCTAGTAATTTTGCAAGATGCTAATTCTTGAATTTGGGCCAGAGGGGTTGGATGTTCCTTATATCTGGCATGTGTCACTTTCTAGCAGCCAGTTGGTTCCAGTGATGCTGAAGATAAGAAACCTTATTGCATAATTACGTACAACTGACTTATAAAAATTCTTCACACAACTTGGTACCTGTCACAATGCCTCTCTTCACTTTATCTTGTTTCTCTAAATCTACAAACACCATAAGAAGTTTGTCATTATGCTCTTGTACCTTCTTAAATAACTCTTGCTGTAAAAACTGATTTTACATTACAGTACATTTACAAAACACAAAGCCACTTCAACCTATCAAGGTTATCCAAGCCAGATAAATGGTCTAAAGCTATATATTATTACTGAATTTTGCAAAAAGCCATTCCAAGTCCACTAATTGTCACTGAACCTTTTACAAAATTGCTGAGTAATGAACATGCACTAAAAACTAACCTAAAATATAAATTATTTATAGAATTTATAATCAATCTGTTACTTTTTCACTATATTTTAACCTTCTTAAGCTAGGGATGATAAATTTGGTTGCCTTATGTTGCACATCTTCAAGCCTATCTGTATCCTGCTTATGGTCAGGTGACTGAGCTTGATTATGGTATTTTAAGTGAGACATAACATAATTATGCATTTTGCAAGTGACTTCCTTAGTTTTGTAACTAACATTTTTCTTAATACCAAGCATTTTATGTCTTATTCCTGTCTTCTAAGCACTACTTACAAAACTTTAGTTCATTACTAATTACAGACCTGTACGTTTCATTATACTGTACATGGAATTGCTATAACACTGAATTATTTAGGGAACAAATTCATTTCACATGCTATATAAACTGATATTATGTGCTCTGCCTGCAACCTCTGTGTGAATGAACAAGTTTGAACATGTGCAGATGCTTGTTAAATCCCTCCCCATTTTGGAATGCGCCCCCCCCCCCCCAACCTTCCATGTCCAGTAAGCTGACTTCAGGCCCTTAGGTGAGTTCAGCACAATATTAATTAGGATTAAATATTATTTTACAAGTTATTATGTTCAATTGATTCTGAGTATTATGATGCACATTTATTATTAGGTATTTGATTTTGATTGACTTATGTTTCCTGTGTGGCTACATGCTTCTCACAAACATAATACATATTTATAACATGGGGCCTCTGGGAAATAAGGATTAATTTTACATGTGCTATGTGCCGTTTTCCAGGAATGTAACACACACGTAAAATGAGACCTACCTGTATAATACAGTAAAACCTTGTTCTAATGGACTAATTGGGGGCAGTGGCAGTCTGTTAAAAAATGCAAAAAAAAACTTCACTTTTTCTAAATGAAAGTCACAATATGATAATAAAAACCCACTCTAATAGACAAGAGTTTATTTCCACAACAGTTTCGATGCCCACTAGCATCCTCTTCGGGTGGATACAGAAAAACGAATGAACGTTTTTTCTGTATCCACCCGAAGAGGATGCTAGTGGACATCGAAACTGTTGTGGAAATAAACTCTGTCTATTAGAGTGGGTTTTTATTATCATGGTCTGTTGAAAGTTGAATTCTGTTAAGGTACATCACAATTTTCCCAGGGGTTCTAGGAATTCACAACTTAATATTTTTGTCATTTATAGTAATGTAGTCACAAAATAATTAATAGAGGCATAGGAACATCATACATCACAAAAATACAGTACAGTATTTGAACTTACTGTATCTTACCATCTGAGGCTGAAGGAGGTGGTCAGGGAGTAGCAAAGGCTACTCTGAATTAGCAAATACCTGCTGGGGTGGTTTAGTAGTAGTAACCTGAATCACTTCTAGGTCAGAAATTTGCCTAAGTGCATATGATGCTCACTTTATCCAACTGAGTTTGTGATTTAATGGATTTTTGTTAGTTCCAAAACTCAGTTTGATAGGGTCCAAAAGGTCTGATAAAAGCTGAATTCCATTAGAATGAGATTTTACTGTACTTAGATTTTTTCCTAATTGACATCCAACCAGTTTCCTTGTATTTCATAACTAAAATTAAAATAATTTAAGTAGGCTACCATTAACATAGATTCCTAAGACTTGTAGTAAAAGCATAAAAAGTGAAGAAAGTCCTAGAAAACTTAACTAATTTTAGTATTAATGATTCAAAGCATGTTGAAGAAAGAAAACCATATAAACCCCCAGACCTAAACTTTTCAAAGTAGTAATTTTTTTTATATAATATATAAATTGTATGGTTTGTTATATAGGCCTGTGATAAGGAATAGCATAAACTGGCCATAACTTAGGAAGAGAAAATTTGAGTGCTGTAAAAATTAGGACAATATGTAACATGAATAGTGGCTAACCCATATGGTCAAAATGGGATTAATATTGAAAGAAGAACAAGCTGTATGAAGATTAAGTTGTAGTTTCAAATATAGTACGAAGGTTACACTGATAACAGTGAGCCATTTACCAGTTAGGCCACTGATTAGTTAACTAACTTTTATTTTTTAAAATTGCACCTTGAAATACCAATTAAGCTAATCACTCTTCAAGAGCTGTATTATTAATTGTAATAGAGTAAACAGCATGTTGTCTGACCTCCAGATAACTGACTTAAACAGTTATGACTTCTTAAGGTATCCAACCATCTCCAGGCCCCATTGAGTTGAGTAATAGGTTGTTTACTTTATTTACTCGTAATTCATTATATAAAATTGTGTAATGTAAGTAACAAGATTTGAAAGTTAACCAATATTGAATTTAGTAAGGACTGCTACATCTGTTTACTTTGACAGAATAGTTTTGACAGTCTCAAGGTGTTTCTTATATTGTACTCTATTTTTGGAAATAAATAGCCATTACATTTGGCTAAATACATAAGAGGGGCTTGAAGGTTTGGAGAGAGTGAGATATGAAGTTGAGGCTTGTAACCAGTCCTGTTATAATGCTAATCTAGAAAACTTTCACAGTGATTGATTAGGTATGAATTTTAACTTTTTTATATTTCTAAACTGCTGTGACACCAGCATAGACATAAATAAGAGTAGCTTAGATATTCAATTCTCTAATTGTGGTATTTTAGTGCAGGCAGACATGGCACCAAACCTTTCCAATGTACCACTCCAAATTACCAATTGTCACCCAAATTTTTTTACCTAAAATGTTGCAAATAATTCTTAAACATTAAAACCTGCCTAATTTTAAACACTGAGTTATGAATTATGATAATGTAGTAGTTGTTCATAATTAATTTGAAAACAAAATATAAAGAAGATGAACAGAAATTAACCACACAAGTTCTAAAACACCAATGAATGTTGCTAAATAATCACGAGTCTTTACATATCTGCAGCACACCAGTGTGCACCTTGGTTGAAAACCACTAATGTAGACCCTGGTTGGGTCTACCCTACAGCTGCTACATTTTGCTTACATTTAGGGCCTAATAATAACAGTTACTGAGTTATGCTAAATGTGCCCAAGATAGTCTAAACTGTTTCATACAATTAGTCTGCTGCCATACAAGCCTTGGCTTATATAATTAAAAGTGAAAATATCAATGCACAACCTAAGCCCAGGAAAGATGGAGGTCCAGGGTCTACTTATAGTATGACAAAGCTGGAGGTCCATAGAGTATGTATGGTATTGGCTTAGTCTACCCTGGCAGCCAACATACTATCTTTTTAATTTATTTACAGATATGTAATAAAACTACTTTCCCAAAGTTTGTAGTTGTATATACAAAAGACATTCAAAGTGCACAAATTTATAGTGAGTTGTACAAAAGACATTCAAAATGCACACATTTATAGCGAGTTGTTTAACCACCTCTGTAACAGTAAATAAAGGTCATGTGGTGGAGGTGACATGCAACACTACATGAAGCTGAACCATGGGTCACTACATCACTACATCACTACATCATTTGAATACAGGATGCTCACTCATCCAACTACTGATTAGACCTATCATCACTTAATATTGCTGATCTAATGGGAAACTGATGCATCTTAGTCCATAACCCAAAGCATTGCCAGCACATGAAAATGGCAGATGTTGGTTATTGTAAATAACTCTAGGCAAGCAAGGAATAGGGAAGTTTAGCCTACTGGTTAAATTAGACACGTACTGCTGTCTGCTGCATCTCTTCATGAGACAACAGTGATGATGATTATCTTTAAAGGATAGTTTGCGTATGATCCTTTGACTTTTATGGTATGTAAGTGCAATTACTTAATGAATCTTTATTTTTTCTTTATATAAGCTCAAATAGCAGTAATATTCCAGATGTTTGGCTTGAGGCAGGTGTTTAGTCAGATGTCTTGGATCTGGCTGTCCAGTTGGACCTTATAAGTATTTAATGATGTGGCGTAATGTTTTAATGCTTATGACATCTATTTTAATAAATAGAAAAATCTTATTCAAATTTTGTACAATAATTAAACATGATCTGCAGGGCCTATGTCTTTTGTGTTAATGTCATTGTAAATTTCTTTAAAACCATTAAAAACACATTTTTGACTTAATTACCTATTTTTTATGGGGAGAGTAGAGTCAGTTTTCCACAAAAACCAGTTATCCACCGAGGGTCAAAAACATAGGCTGGTGGATAATTGGTGCTTGACTGTACTTACAAATGCTTACCATTTACGTACTTCCCAGCAGCTAAAATTTATTGATTTAGATAAATTATAATCCCCATCATTAAAGAAACATAACTGGTTAAAATAGTTTTTTTAAATAAGCGAGTTATAAGCATGAGTGTGGTACATGGTTTTGGTTTAATTTACAGTAGACTCGCGATATTTTGTAATTTGTTATAATGATTTTTGTACTTCACGAACCCCTAAATTACTACTACTACTATTTTTTTTTTATATTTTTTTTTTTTTAAGGTAATGTAGGGATTTCTGAAGTACAAAAATTATAACATCGTGAAATATCATTAGCCTACTGTACTATACTTTTTATTAATATTTCTATTTCAAGATTTACACCTGCCTCAAGAATAATAGGCAAAATCAAATTAGCCTAGGCCATGGATGGCCAACTTCTTTATTCTCATAGGCCAGTTTCTTGCCTAGACTGTAGTCTGGGGGCCAAAACTATGACTGGTACTTTAGAATTTGTAACACAAAATATTAAAAACCACAAACTATTTGAAGTCAGAAATACTAAATAACACTAGCCCATCAGCTATTAGTTGGCCAGCTATGGCCTAGGCCAAGACAAATGGTAGTTTATTATAAAAATGACTGTATTGTATCTGTATACAAGAAGCTTTATATAGCTAGTTGCATAACATAATTCCTTGAATGATGCTTGTTTGCATTAATATAGCAGGTAGTTATTTTTAATAAGATTCTCTTGAGTTCACCTTGCTTTATGGTATGATTGATACTAAACTTTATACCATGCAAGCTAATAGAAAATATTATACGAGTTACTCAGTAATTAAAATTGAACTGTCCGTGTGTGCTACTCATAAGTACAATCCTGGGGAAAGCAGTGACCTCTCTTAACTCTCCAACTATCATCCAATTGCTTTGATTTCTTGCCTTTCTCAAGTTTTTGAATTTATCCTTGATAAGAAGATTCTTACACATCTCTCCTGACAATCTTCTTTCAGATCATCAGTATGGGTTCTACAAGGGATGCTCTACTAGCAGTCTTCTTGTATATATCTTACTCTTGGTCATCCTCCTTTCAAGATTTCAGTAAAGCCTTTGCTATTGCGCTAGACATATCAAAAACTTTTGATAGAATCTGACAGAAAATCTTAATTTCCAAGCTGCCCTCCTCCTGGTTTCTATCCTTTGATCTGTGCCTTCATCTCTGATTTCCTTTCTGGCCAGTCTATAGCTGTGGTTGTATAGATGGCCACTGTTCTTCTCCTAAAGCTATTAATAATGGTGTTCCTTAGGACTCTGTCATTTCACCCACTCTTTTCCTTTTATTCATCAATGATTTATTAAGTTGTACTTCTTGTCATATCCACTCCTATGCTGATGATTCCACTCCTCATTTCTCCTCCTACTTCACAAAGTGTCCCTCACAACAATCACTCAATGCTTCTTGTGAGATGCCTATGGTACACCTGACCTTTGATCTTTCCACTATCTCTGATTGGGGCTGAGAAAACTGTGGCTTTCAGTGCCTCAAAAACTTGGTTCCTTCATCTGTCTACTCGTCACAATCTTCTGCATGACTACCCACTTACCTTCAACAATACACAACTCAGTCTTTCCTCTTTTTAACATTCTTGTCATTTCCTTTTCTCATCGTCTTTCCTGAAAGATCACACACACACTCTGAAACAGCTTCTTTTAGGTTAGGTTTGCTGTACTCACTGCAGTTTCTTCACCTCCACTTGGTTGCTGTTCGTACTGAGGTCTTGTTCACCCCTGGTATGGAGTATGCTTTTCATGTTGGGTGGCTCAACCCCACACCACTCTACTCTACTGGACTGGATGGAATCAAAGGATTTTAGTCTTGTCAATTTCCTGCCTCTTACTGACTGTCTTCAATCCCTCTCTTCACTGCAATGTTGCTTCACTCTCTCTCTACTATTGCTATTATAATGGACACTGCTCTTCTGAACTCTCTAACTCGGGGTTCTTAACCATTTTAGGCTGCGATCCAAATTCTGGTCTTGGGGCTAGCTTGGTGACCAATGCCTTCAAACAGTTCACTTGTAAGAGATAATAAAATAAATAATAATGGTAAAATGATTAGGGATAACATAAATAATGATAAATGACAATTTAATGACCCAAGTTTGGGTCCTGACCCAGAGGTTAAGAACCCCTGCTCTAACTGCATGCCTCCTTTAAGAAAAGCATGTAGTACCAGACTTTTGACACTCGTTCCTTTTCTGTCCAACTCTAATGCAAGGGTTAATTGGTATTTTCAATCTTTCATCTACTCAGCTGGTCAACTCTGGAACAATCTTCCTCAATCCATTTTTCTTCCTGTCTGTGACCTCCAACCTTTCAAATGCAGTGTATCCAGGCATCTTAAAAACCTTGTACAGGAGGTCCTCATTATCTGAGGATAATGGGGACCAATAAATCACCACTTTAAGTGGATCCACTTAAAGTGGGGACCTAAAACCCATAAGAAATAATGAGAATAAGGTTTAATTGGGACCTTAACACAATAAATTACACAAAAAATTATGGTTAAACATTTGTAAAATACACTTTTTAAACCCTTTTATGTACCTTACCTTATAAAATATATTAATAAAGTTTGTTAAACAGCAAATTTTTGTCTTACCTTGAAAAGTAGAGGAGTTGGGCTTGATTGGATGGATGCAGGTGGATGCTGGAAGATGATTAGGTAGAGGAGGAGAAGGAGGGAGAGGCAAGAAGACTAGGGGGATCATCTACTGCCATCTCTTCATCTTCCCCTGTAATTGGAGGCTGAAGACCAGAAGGACCTGGTTGAGGTTCAGAATCTTGTGACTGGCTTGTGGCGCACAAAGAATGAATCGAGTGTTGTTTGCTTCGCATCACGTAATTTTTCTGATAGCAAATCTTTCATTCCACATTCAACCTTGGCAGCATGATCATAAAGAGAGTCATTATCCTTAAAATAATCAACAATTTCATCAGCTTTCCCAAAGGCTTCTAGTAGGCCTTTAACTGTCAATCCTTTATCTTTGGGAAGTTCAGCGATATCATCATCATCATCATCATCAGCAGCTCTCGCTTCTTCAACTGTTAGCTGATCTAACTGCCAGCTCCTTATTTGTTAATGGTAGTGCATGAGATTCAAGCAATTCTTAGACATCATCATCTTCCACTTCATGGAATCCTGCATCTTTTGCAAACTTTGCAAGTTTGGTGTACATCTGGTTGACATCGAAGCCTTCAGAGTCAAATGAGTCGAAAGTACCTTCCAAGCTTGGCAAATAAGCTTAACACAATCAAAAATATAAAAGTCCTTCCAAAAATCTTGCACATTATTTTCATTGGTTGTCAGTTTTGGCAATTAATTTCCTAAAAGTGAGGCGTAAATGATGAGCCTTCAAAACTGATTATCCCCTTGTCTGTGGGTTGCATTACTGAAGTTGTGCATGGTGGCAAAAACACTACTATCACATTAGGACACAAACTAACAAATTCAAGGATATGAGCAGTTGTAGTGTTTAAAATTAAAAGGATCTTGAAATCAAGATTTTCTTCAATATTTTTCACTTCAGGCACAAAAAAGTTGTCAAACCAGTCACAAAAGATTTACCTTGTTATCCAAGCTTTCCATTGGGATTTCCAAATCACTGGTGGTGAAGATTTAGTAACATTCTTTAAAGCTCAGGGGTATTCACTTTGGTACACTAGCAAAGGCTTTAATTTCTTATCACCATTTGCATTGCCACCAACAAGCAGAGTGACTCTATCTTTATTGAAACCAGGAGCAGCTTTTTCCTTCTTTGAAATGTATGTTTGAGATGGCATGTGCTTCCAATATAAGCCTGTTTTGTTCACATTAAATATTTGCTTTGGACCATATTTGCCTCAGACAGTGAGTCCAAGGGAAATTTAAATGGTTTCCTGTTCCTGTTGCACTTCCGTGTTCCACGTACATTATCGGCGGAAACCTCTTAAGTGCGAGGAATTTATCCGTATGGTTCTACAATTATTTGGCCATGTAAATGCAGGAACTTGGATAATGAATACTCGGATAGCAAGGACCCCCTGTACCTTGATTTTCTCTCCCTTTCCTCTATGGGGAAGGGTGTTTTGTAGGCATTTATCCTTGGCCCCCTCCTTCCTGCAAAAAAACAATATATCTGCCCATGGTAGCCAGACTAGCCTCTCCATTGTAGGTTCACTCTGGGAGATTACTCAGATTCATCAGGACATTGTGCTTGGTTACACGAAAAGATTAGTGTGTTTGTAGATGGTGAGACTTAAGATTCCTTTGTTTAGATAGTTACAGTTGTATTTTATATTAGAAGTAGAATATCTACTTGATTAATGGTCTTTCCAGTCTTCACTTTGTTTGAACTGGAATTGTGCAGATCTTACATTTTGCTTTTGTGTGTCCTTCTGGCTCCTAATTGCATGCAAAAAAATGTTTCTGTAGTGGTATGGATTTTTCTGTTCATATTGCTCACAATGAGTTATTGCAATTAATAGGTTTGGGTTGCTCTGACTGCAGTAGTGTTCATTACAATTTCTTGACCAATTATTCATTACATGGCTAAGCTATGTTGCCACCAATTAGGCACTTGAAAACCTTTACATTACTTCTTTTGAAAACCCATAAAAATCCTATATACCAGATATGAATTTTTTTATTGAAAATAATGACTAGCTTGATGTCAATTGGGAGTTTCATGATGATGATGCAAGGTATGGTATATCACCTCCATATATTTGAAAAATTTCCATAGGTCTTGTGAATGAAAAAAATTTTGATATAAAAAAAAAATCCCTTAGACATAAATACTGATCATTCAGTAGGCCTAAACACTGCTATTGGAAAGGAATAGTTTAGCAAAGATTGAAAGCTGAATGTAAAGCTCATTAGTAGTGAATAAGCTTAACAATGAAGCACAAAGAAAATTGGTAAGTTATTATTAGCACCTTTTGGTAATATGCAGTAGATTAAGAAGTGAAAAATTGGCTAAATAGTAATTGCCTGTCATTTTAATTTTAGCTACAGACATTAACATACAACTTTGCACTGCAACCAAATAGTGCTTCTGCCAAAGGGAGAAATAAACTCTCTTAAGATGTCACCTCTCTGGTGTAGCTACTGTAATAAAAGTGCTCTCATTTTGGTTGCAGTAGCTTTTGTTTAGACAAATATTTCAATTGAGATGGAATAATGTACTTAAATTTTTCATGTTCATGATCATAGCATGATTGTGACTTCTAAAGTGTGCAAATCTAATTGAAGGACTTAATATGGGTTTACATGACAAGAAATACACATACATTTTTAAATCTACAAGTTCAATATTACAGTATATAGTTTATATGTAAATTTATATGGCTTTAGAACAAAATGGTTGTTACTTCATCTTCATTCTTTTAAGGTTTTTCTTCACATTTCAAATGTGACCCAAACTTACTCACCTCTGAATGCTGCTGCACTTTCTTCCCTTCAAAAGTGGAGTCTGCTTTGGTTTTGGTGAAAATTCACAAATTAGGTACTGTACCAGGATAATTTGCTTCATTTTAAATGACGTTGGCTTGACTTGTTTTGCCAAGTAAAATATATTTGTGAGCTTTGAATTTTAAAAGACCGTAATTTAATGAATGTGAGAATTAAACTTGAATACATGATAGTTAATGAATTATCATTAGACCAAAGAATTTAGCTAAATATTCAAATTAAGAACATTTATTGAAATGAGTTGGATACCTTGAAATTTTATAAGCTCTTTAAGAAAGAAAAAATCTTAAGGGTTGAATAGGGCCTACCTTCTCTTGAGGCTCAGTCAGTAGAATTATTTGCTGAATGCTTGACATGCCCCTTTAGTGTTTACTTTGCAGTTGACCTGACCTAACCTAACTGTAGCTGCTGCTGTACATGTACGTACAAAACACTGAAGGGATTAAGTATTGTGTGGGTGTGTTATAGATCCTAAGACATTGTGCATTGAAGTCTTTCAACTGTTTTGAAGCTTTTTGCTCTTTCAATATTTGTAGCCTGTTGTACAGCTTCATTTAGTATAAACTTCATTCATTAAATTGCTGTAATTTGTTTAAAATCACTTCTCAGATAATGTAAGTAAAATACCTTTAACAGCATTTTTAGGAAATAAAACCAGCACTGATTTTGTAATTGTTCAATTTAAAAACTTCTTTTCCCATTCTATCTGGGTAAGTATTAGAAACTTAGATCAGAAGAAATTAATCTTTTAAAAATAAGCTGGAGTTTAGTGATTGTGTGATTCATATATTGGGGCCTATACAGACATGGGCAGTAAATACTTTAGATGTATTTAAATAATAAATACATTACTTGAAAATAAAAGTAATTAAATACTAATAAAATTCAGGTTTTCAGAAAGTATTTAAATACTAAATACATTACTCCTAAAATGTATTTAAATACATTTCAAATACAATTTAGATACTTTTCAAAAGCACACAAAATCACTGCAGCCATGTCACAAATGTTGTCCTCATCTAATATGATCAATAGGCTAAGGCTAATTGCACAGTTAGCGCTGAACTTTACACACCCACATATGACGATGCCTCAGGATAGACTGCCAGCTGCCTCACTGCAGCTGTGAGTCTGTGACAATTGCCACTAGAGCAGGTTGGAAATTCCATTTTTCAAGGTGCTTCCAGAAAGTTCCAGCCTGCTGAGCCTGGAACTTTCTGGAAGCATAAGCACCTTGAAAAATGTTTATTGTTTTATGTGGTACCAGTTAAATACTGGGTGGTTAGTACTGTACATCCTCGCAAAATTGAACAGTTCACAAAGTATTTTAAAACAGGTATTTACAAATACTAAATACTTTTCAAAAGTAATTAAATGCGTAATTAAATATACTCTCCAAAAAGTATTTATAAATACATGTATTTAAATACATTCGTATTTAAGTATTTTCAAATACATTACTGCCTCTGTCTGGGCCTATATACATGGTGTCCCATAAGTCCGATCTCGTAGGAAATTTATTTTAAATTAAATTTACAAAAGTAATACATTAGAACTAAAACAAATGTTCAAATGGCTGTCTTGTTTTGGGACTTTTTTTTTGTTGCAGGTAGAATAACAAATAACACGCAATGGTTAATATGGAAGAGAGTTATACTCTTCAGGAAAAGGCGGAGGCCTTTTCTCACGAGTGTAACTCGCTTTCGTATTAACCATTGTGCGTTATTCTATCTGCAACAACAAAAAAAAGGTCCCAAAACGAGACAGCAATTTGAACATTTGTTTTAGTTCTAATGTATTATTTTTGTAAATTTAATTTGTTAAATTTCCTATAATACCGCACTTATGGGGGACACCCTGTATATATAATTTCGGAATATACAACATTGGTAGATGACAAAATTCAGTCCTTTCTTCTACGCTAGTCTTGAGGTGTGAAAAACGAATTGAGATGGTCACTTTCTCAGTGTGGTAGGTTTAGATGCCTTTGTCTAATCAGTTTCTTATTTGATGACGCGGAGAAGGTGAATTGGTTACTTTTAAGGAAAATCCTCTTTTCATGCTGCTATTTGCTCTGGGTTATTAGGGATCATCATTGATTCCTAAAACTGCAATGGAATAAGTTGAAACGATTTTTGAAACGATTGATTGAAAGATTTATTTAGTTTTGTACCGTCATAATGCGGTAGATTTCAAGATTCTTTAACAGTGGTCGCAGATAAGGAAAGATATTTCTGTGAAGGCTCTTTTATCGTTGTAATGGATTCCCGGATGAAATGCTTTGGTCTGTTTGATGATCGTTTCAAATACTTCTCAAAAATTCACTGGTTCCCAACCGGTGGGCCATGGCCCACTTGCTTGTCTTTTAGCATCGTGTTAATAAATGTAAATAACAAAAATTTGCTTATTAAACCTTATATAAACCTGATACCAGCTTAGCAACATGGGAGGTGGGCCATGAATTATTCGAATCAGCTCTAGTAGGCCATCGCTTGAAAAAGGTTGGGAACCATTGTTAAGACTTAAATGTATCGTATCTTTTTAAAATGATTATCATCTGAAAAAAAATTAGATGGATGAAGATGGTGATTTTGTTTGTTTTTGTTTTGTAATTATTCGAAATTGTTCTTGCGTAACTTTTTTAGGAATGCTTTTCTTCCAAGCAAAAACGTCCGTCCATACCTTACCAATATGGAAATTTACATTAATGAAGTAGTGCAACGACCAATGTCATACCATAGTGAAGTAGAGAGGGATCATAATTATATCATCTTTGGGTAATTACTTAAGTAAATTTGGTTTTGTTTATGAGTAACTTGGAACGGTTTTCTTGTCGTTTAAGAAATGATGCTATGTGTAGGCTTCATCCTCTCTTCCATATTACCGTGACTGTATTCACTCGTTGTGAACAGGGAAATTAGCGCGAGAACAGTTTGTCCGACGATGTACCAAATCTCTTGATTGCAAATTTAATGTTCAAACGCGGGAAAGTTGAGCTGCCGTATGTTACCTGTAATTAGATGGACACGACTAAATATTATTTGTAAAGGTATCCCTTAATCATAATCCCGGCTTCATGATCGTTATCATGAGCGATAGTACTTTTTTCAACTTTCGATCATAAGGTAATCACGCTGTTAAAAAAATTACCGGTCGAAAATTGATTGTAACTAGTTTTAGCCAATTAATGTAGGGCCCCCTTCAACAATGTGTGTGTGTGAGAGGATCGCGTGTTTCCTGGCCATTCGCAGCTCAAGTGAATTGACATTCCTCCCTTCATTATTATCCTTTGGTGAACTATTGAATAACTGATGTGTTGGACTTCCTCCCACCCGTCATGGTTCGTTGTCACTCGTAGGCGCCTATACTTCAGCCCTTCCTCTGCGTTAGTTCCCTTCGAGGTATTGGAGGCTTATCAGGCAGTGAGAGCGAAGGCTGACTCAGGCCTTATTCCGTGATTCAGGCCTGCGCTTAATTCGTTTATTAGCTATACTAAACACCTAGATAATAAATGTTATTACTCATATAAGCCAAAAAAGGATGTAATGCGTTTGTTACTGTATGCGGAAGTCGATCTTTGACGAGAAAGGCGTTTGTTTTTCATTGAGTCTGTTAACGAGTGTAATTCTGGTTATGGTTTCGCATTTAAGCGTGGATCTTTTTAAATGAATTAACGAGATGTAGCATTATACAGTATATTATGCAAAACAAAGGTCAATAAGATAACTGCATTATTCAACTGATTGGAGATATTTAAATAGTGTCATTGAAGTGGAGATAAAATATTTTAGGTGTGCACAGTGATAAATTGAATGGGGCTGTACAGTTATCCCCCTTTAAAGACGGGGGAGAGGGGGGGAGGTGTCTGTGTTGCCTTAAATGACATTGAAACCTATTTATGTTAAATGCTAATGAAAATGCAGTGATCTCATGAATAGCGTCAATGACCTCGATGTTTCGACGCCAAAGGGATTACTCTCTAATCTTTCTTAAATGAAGGAGTCCTTAAAGAGTTAAAAATGCTGCGCAACATGGCAAAGGCGCACTGCTTTGAATCGTGATTTAAAGAAAACATTTTTTATGTAAATTATTTGCGATATAATATAAAGTTAATTCGGTTAACCCTTTTACTGCGATTAACGTTCACCGTTCTACGCAAAATATGAGCTTCAAACCTCGCATTTTAAATTCTCACGTAAATACCCGCAGTGAAAGAGTTCATACTGCGGGTGGCGCTTTTAAGATTTTAGGTACTTACCACTTGGTGGATGAAATTTTAAACATAAGCACAAGGGGTCTGAGAACATGCCTAGGCCTATGAATGACTTTTTCAGTACTTAACCTCATTGCTAGCTTTGTAGAGAAGACTCGCGTATGTAACTCATTTTACTGCAGGAAGAATATGTACTTAATTCTCGAATTAGGAGTATGCCTACAGTCATGGTTTCAAACTTAAATCAAATGAACCATAAATTAAATGTCGTGATGCTTTTGCTCGCATGTGAATCAAGTAATAATTTGGCGGATATTATTAAGAAAATTATGGTAATAATAATAATTTAGCATATTTTCAGTAAATATTGTTGTTAACTATCATGTATTTATTAAAGGTAAAAATTGTATATCTTTTAAAGATGTTATTGGTGTATAAGGGCTTTTGTAGTATTTAAGTGGTGTGTGTAGGTGCTATTGGAACGGGGCGGAACGGCGCTCCGGTACTGAAAATGTTGGGGCAGCGCCGCGCCAGAACCAAATTTGATAGGTGTGTGTGTGTGTGTGTGTGTGTAAAAAGCGTTGTTTTAGTACTTATTGAGTACTACACCACTGATATTTACCATCAACATTCGAGGACGTGTTATGAAAAAAAGGGCCTGCAGTATGCTGTAGTTAATGAAAAATGAACTGAGAATTTGAAGGGGGGCAAGTTCGTGTGGTGGAGGTAAACTGTTATTACAGTGGTTTCCTCAACTAATAGTATAAACTTGACACGAATCATTCACACGCTATAAGTAACACCCTCTGGAAAGATTGCTTGCTTTCAGTTATTACTAAAATTACGAAATAAAATTTTTCAGGCAAAAGTGTGTGTGTGTGTGTGTGTGTGTGTGTGTGTGTGTGTGTGACCTTATAGTTTACGACAATAATTTCAGTAAAAAACAACTATTAAAGGGTGATAATGCGTGACCTCTGCTGTACGCCAGTGCGTTACCGTCAAGATGGTTATTTTCCTCCCTTCCTCACAAAATAATACAAAAATAGTAAAACTTTTGAAACTATGAGCGAAGGGAGACTGAAGCGGAGGGAACATCATTAAATATTTATTATTTGTGTCCTTGTTCGTAACTTTATTTGTTAAAACTTTAAAAACTATTTATTAACGAAATATATTTCGTCGAAGTAATTAGTTGACAGCCAGTAAATTATGTAATAAATAAACTAAATGTCATTAATTTTGCCTTAGAACCTCCTCCATGCTTCGAACGGCATATTCGGATTACAATACCGTGAATACGGGTGAGTCAAGAGTAGCGCCCGATTTCTGTTTTTTCGGCTGTCAGATAGATTCTTTCTGGAAGTCATGTTATTAAAATTGTCTTGCAGATTATTAATTTTCTTAGTTAGATAAGTTAGATGGTTAGATAAACATGTCATTCATTTATTTCTACCTTCTTGTACACTGTAATACAAATGACAAACAATCAACTGACAGAAATCGGGCGTTACTTTTGACTCACCCTGTATATTAATGTCGTGTCGAATATGTAACAATCGTAAAACTGTCACTCGTGTTCTTTCCTGAATAAAGATTTTTGATTTTTGAATCGCGTTTGGTTAAATTACTCTCCACTGCTTACGATATAATTAGGCGCGAGTGGTTTTGTCGAGACGATTAAAGTTTTGCGAATGAGATTAAAGTTTGCGAATGAGATTAAAGTTTTGCGAATGAGATTAAAGTTTTGCGAATGAGATTAAAGTTTTGCGAATGAGATTAAAGTTTTGCGAATGAGATTAAAGTTTTGCGAATGAGATTAAAGTTTTGCGAATGAGATTAAAGTTTTGCGAATGACGGGAAATCGTAAAGTTGGACTATGAGCTTCTTAATCGTCGCATTCCAACGCTTAATATCTATAACTACTACAGTTCCTCATCGTATTAAAGCATTATAAGGATATAAAAAAGAGTCTCTACGCTAAGTTAGATAAACTTTATTCTTATAAAACTTTTTAGGATTGTTTTACCAACAATTTTTGGATATGAATTAATTTTTAAATTAAACTTCATTTCACTGAAAGGGTTGAATACTGGAGGTGATTTCAAATTAGCTTCAAGGCTAAGCAAATAATGGTTGAGAACATTAATTCAGAATTCTCAATTTGATAAGTCGTTGAACTTAGAAAGTGCAAATAATTCATTCTTCGCTTCTTACTTTCATTTACGGTCCACAAATGCACCGTTCTCGGATGCCCTGGTGCAATTCGCGTGTGCGTGTGCGTGTGCGTGTGTGTTGTGTGTGTGTGTGTGCGCGCGCGCGCGCGCAGGCAACTGTATAAGCGAGTTTATATTCACAGATGTAATATGGTATTTTTTGAGGTAACGCCTTTGGTACGTCGGAACTTTTTTATTAGGTTAGATTAAATTATATTATCGAGTACTTAACTATTTTATGACAACACAAAATCACGGTTCGAGCCCTAGGTTGCCTCCGAAATACTTATCACACCTTTCTTGGCTCGATGGCACTAAGGTTAGGTTAGATTAGATTAGATTAGGATTGGTTAATTAGTTATTATTATTCGATATATAGATTTGAAGTCGGTACCTCGTTTATGCGGTGTGTGTGTGTGTGTGTGTGTGTGTGTGTGTGTTTTTTTCCCCACTTTTCCTCATATATAATCTTATTTATATGATGATGATTCGTTTTTGCGCTCTTAAGCGGCTAGGCCCATAATCTTCACCAAATTTAGTGTACACATTAAAGAAGAACTAAAAGATTTTAGACACACACACACCGGGCTATAATTCTTGTCTATATAAATTTGTGATTGATTTCTATTCCGATAATTGTACTTAAATTGTATTTTATGAATAGAGATGTTGTTTGAACTGAATAATAATGAAGGGCTATCCATCTAATTATGCTTTTGTTAAACCGCACAATGCTCTGTTTTTAATACTGAAAAATTAACTTCATTGGTTTTGGATGAATAAATGAATCTAATTGCTTTAGATTTGGTATTTTATAACTTCACCCCATTAGAGCTGTAAAGTGCAAACAACTTACTCAAAGATTTATTTAGAAGTATTTCACACACCACACACACACACACACACACACACACACACACACACACACACCATGCTTAGTTTGTCAATAGTTCATACAGTAGCGCATTTTTATTGTCCTACTGTATATATATATATATTTTTTTTCTCAAAATATTAAGGTATAGAGTTATATACACAAATGGGTGTGATAACTGAGAATTGTGATTAGGACTGTTAATGTTCATTCTCACTTCGGCTTTAATAGTCACCCAACGGGACGTTACTAATTAGGGACTTAACATGCTACTGAAAATAGTATTGAACTTACTTAAACCTTTACTTGAAGTTTGCGGAACTTATTTGGTGTTGAATAACGTAGTTGGGGTTTTAAAGCGACCTTGCCGGGTATTTGGACCTCGGTGCAAATAGTTTTGACCGAATTGATAAATATGGGAACCGGAATGGAATTGGACCCGTTCAAGGAGTGCCTTCCTTGAAATTCCCACTTTGAAATATCACTCGTTTGGTTTAACAATGAAGTGGAAAAGGTGTTTAAAAATAAGAAAAATCCTTAAAAGCATTTTTTTTTTAATCGATCGAACAGTATTTTCAAGCCTGCTCTCCCTAACCTCTCTCCCCTCCCGCCCAGTCCTGACCCCCAACTTCCTCAGAAACGCCTCGATTTCCGCTCCCATTATTTCTTCATATCCTCCGTATTTCTCTTAGTTAGAATGCCACCTTAAATCACAATGGAGAAAAAGGCTCCTTTTATTCCGCTTTCAAATATGCATTATCATTATTATTTGGAATCGGCGTTTGTTTCCATTTAAATTTTGGTGTATGAATACGGTTTGCATAATTTTAGTAATGAAGAAAACATAATGGGCGTATATCTTTCATGATAATGAATAAGGCCTGGCATATATGTATTATTTTGTACCAGTTGTTATTATTATTATATTATTATTACAGATATGTCCGCGATACTGGAGTTGTCTTTATCGTTGAAAAAATTAGTTTTTAAGTCTCGTAAGGTAATATCTTAAAAGTAAATTTTATCATGTATTTCTATATAACCAGTAATAGTCCCTTTCTGAAGGAGAAGGGTTGAGTACTTTTCGAGTTGAGCATTTTATTTACGCGTGATATATAATACTCGCTTATGTAACGTGGGAATACTAAAAAAATTTAAGCCACAGCATAAACGTAACTGAAGGAAAAGGGGTTCGGGTGGGTGGGGGAGAAATCCTTCGCGTTTCTGTCATAAACTTTAAAATAGACTGAATATATTTCCGCGCTCGCTTATTTACTGCAGCCTTCCGTGCATTAAAGAGATTATTTGTATTCCGTGTTAGGACTGCGAAGAGACGGCAGGGAACTAAAAGGTGAGTGCGCGCCCGCACGGAGGCAAGGAGGTTTCTTACCTCGAATTTAAAAACGTAGACACCATTTTAAAAGTATTTATCGAAGGAAGATGATCATTTCGATAACGATTAGCGTCGAGGCGAATGAATTAAATGGTAGACTCTCCGGAGGATAATTTGCGTGTTTATAATTTGCGATTTTTGGATTCGAAATCAATAAAGGAGCACTTGTTGGATCAATGGGCGGGGATTGCCATGGGATACCGAATTTTCAATTTATAACGTATAAAGTGTTTCATCGAAAAGATGTTTTTCTAATTGCGGAATTATTTATTGTAATTTCTGTATCAAACCGTTCGTTTAAAGCTGAGTTGCGAGATTAATCAAGTCGTCTCATTTGAGCCTCGTATTTTTCTTTAACAGAGTTCCTTTTCCACTACCTTCTCTATCTCTTTCATTTACCTATTTTTATCCGACCTCGCGAGTTTGGTATATGGGAAAGGATAAATAAGCGCGCGCACTCTGGGGTTCGAATCCCGTTTCAACTACGACTCGCGTACGATACTGTACGCGCGGTATTTGTCCCCATTAGGACGCGTAGATATCGGGAAGGTTTTTTGTCGATTCGCTCGTGAATGTTTGCCTTTCTGGTTTGTTTTTAGACTTTCACGATCTTCATCCAGTAATCGGATGTTTGATTCATTTATTTTCTTTTAAAATAGAGTTATTTGAAAATAAGAACGTAAAATATAATTTTCTTAAGTCTGAAGAAAGTATTTCGTCATTGAAAAGAATCGGCCTCGGAAGAATATCGCAATTTTTTTTTTTTTCGAGTCACGTACGTTCTTCCGATTTTGAAAGTTGCCTAACTATACAAACGCGCAATACCTAATGCCAAGATGAAACGTTGAAACTACTTAAAATTCAAATTGGCCGACAAAAATTCTTATCAAAAAATGTTTTCTTTTTCAGTCCAAAGGAAAACGAATTTTTTTTACTTTTTAAACGGACAGGAAATAATTAATACAGAAATAACAATTTTTTTTTATTTCGAGAATTGTTTTACAGTTAAAAATGATTCTCATACAATTTGAATGCTAAGTGTGTGTGTGTGTGTGTGTGTGTGTGTGTGTGTGTAAAACAAATTCCTGAACAGCATTCGTATGTATCTGCATTATGACTGCCTACGCGCGCTCGTGTTGCCATTATGCCTGAATGGCATGGGAGGTGGTTTATTTTTGCCTCTCGTTCCATTCACTAAAATTCTATTTTACGTTAAGAGCTGACGAACGTATATAACATATATTGTGTATGTATATATGTATAATAATGGAGACCAAATTGGTAAATATTTTATCGGCGATTTAAAAATCTCATGATGGAAACGGCAAGAATAAATCGTTGAGATTTTGATTTAAAAATATGGAGGCTTTATTTTAAGTGCATTGCAGAACCATTTTGTATTTCTACTTTATTCGTGTGAAATATGAAGGCGAATATTTCCATTGCTCCAATTACGTGACCCGAAAGCGACGACTTAATAATAAAAAATAGTAATATAATAATATAATATTTATTATTATTATTATTATTATTAT
>JAJOZX010009108.1:77500-164379 GCA_023014485.1 Bathynomus jamesi | reverse complement strand
ACACACACACACATATATATATATATATATATATATATATATATATATAGAGGGTGTCCCATAAGTCCGGCATCATAGGAGAAATTCATATTTTTTATTTCTACAAACCATAATTCATATTTTACAGCACCCAAGTAAGGGAATACCTGTACCAACAATTCCCTGGTCATTGGGTAGGACGTCGAGGGCCTGTGGAATGGCCAGCTAGAAGCCCGGATCTCACGCCACTAGATTTTTATCTCTGGGGCCAATTGAAGCACTGGTATACGCAGAGAAAATTAGGAGTGTTGAACATTTGCGGCAGCGCATTATTTGGGGCATGTAACACCATTACTCCTGACATCATTCACCGTGTGCTTGCTGACTGGGTATCACGTCTGAATTTGTGTATTGAAAACAATGGTGGCCATATTGAGCACGTTCTGTAAATAAAAGCTTTTGTTTTGCCTTTTTTCATTATTTTTCCTATGATGCCGGACTTATGGGAAACCATTATATATATATATATATATATATATATATATATATTATATATAATATATATATATATAATACCCACAAATATACACACACACACACCATATATATATATATTAGTGATGTAGGTCACATCCGCATCCGCACCCGCATAACATCCGCACATTTTCTCGCATCCGCATCCGCACTTTGGACTGCGGATGTCGTGCGGATGTGGACCGTTGAGATAAAACGTCATTAATAAGCGGAAATTATCAAATTCTACTATATTAATAGAACTAGTTCATTGTGCGCAAAAGTGATGCAAGCGACAAGACGAGAGGCTGTTCTTGTATGAAGTTACTCTCTTGCAACCTACTTAGATCCACGTTACAAAGCTAAGTTATTTTCACCTAGTACATTAGAACGAGTTAAATCATCACTTGGCAAAGCAGTTGAAGAGCTTCAATCTCTTGAATCTGTCGCTTCGCCACCCACCAAAAAATAAAAGTTTCAGTGAGAACCAACACCTTCACAAGCAAATCTATCACAGAATCTGTCTCTCAGTTTCTTGAGTCAAGCAGCAATGACGAGACCTACGCGATGTCAAAAGATGTAGTAAAAATGATCGAGAGCTATCACCAAGAAAAACGCCTGGCTGCATGTGACAATCCTATTAGTTGGTGGAAAAATACGCAGAATCTATCCATACTTGAGTAAACTTGCAAGGAAACATTTAGCCTGTCCTCCAACAAACGTACCAAGCGAGAGATTATTTAGCAGTGCTGGATTAATATATGATGAAAAGAGAAACAGACTGGCACGCAGAAAAGGCAGAAAATTAATGTTCCTTAAGCATAACCTTCCTATAATTAAGTTTGAACATTAAACGATGAACATCTTAGTTTACTTTATTTTAATTACTCATTTATAAATATGCCTAAAAACTTTAAACTTAATATAAATAGTTATCAGCTAATTAAAGATCTCTTTCTATAAGGGTGGGGTTGGGGAAAGAGGTCGGTGGGGTGCATTTGAGTTGGTTCACGTCCCGCATCCTGGTAACACAATTATGGTTTCTAATTGTGGCTGAAACTCAACAACATACAACGAATTATTGCAGACGAATTCACTAATTGATTTCTATATTAGTTTAGATGCTTGATATTATTTTATATGTTCAGAGAAAAGTACAGCAATTATTGTACAATTAATCATTATACTACATTATAGCTACAGCTCTCTCTATATAATAACTTATTATATACGTTAAACACAAATCTCGAATATATCCTAAAAAATAACGAAAATGTAGACATCCGCATCCGCGGATGTTGAAATCAACATCCTCATCCGCATCCGCGGATGTGAAAAAAATGACATCCGCTACATCACTAATATATATATATATATTATATATATATATATATATATGCGCCTCGGTGGTGTAGTGGTTAGCGTCGCTGACTACGAATCCATTGGCCCCGGGTTCGAGACCCGACGGCAGCCGGCGCGCAGCAAAACCCAGCTGTTCATCCTTCCACACAATAAAGAAAGTGGTTGGTAGATAAATGGCTACCCTGGGTGGCCTAGCGGTTAAGACGCTAGGCTGCTGATGGGGCGTGGTTCGGATTCCACGTTAAACTGTAGGTTTAAGGTGGAATGAAATGCTTGATCTTCGTCAGAATGAACAATTCGGGCGGAAGCTAACCAAAGGTACACACACACACACACATATATATATATATATAGGCCAGTGTCGCTTACATCTCATCTCACCAAAATATTTGAAAGAATTGTTAGACAGAAAATCTATGACTTTTTGGAAAGTCAGAAAAAATTCAATGATAACCAACACGGGTTTCGGTCAGGCAGATCATGCTGTCACAACTAATGGAACACTACAACAACATTATTGATTCACTTGAAAGTAATGAAAACTATGATGTACTATACACAGACTTTGCTAAAGCGTTCGACAAGTTGACCATGGAATCATAATACATAAACTGAAATATATGGGAATAACAGGAAAAGTAGGGAAATGGATATATAATTTCCTTAGTGAGCGGAGGCAAGTCGTTACAGTACAAGGAGTATCTTCAGAATCAGAGGTCCTCAGCTCAGTACCACAAGGAACGGTATTAGCTCCACTACTCTTCATAATCATGCTAACTGACATAGATGAGGACGTTACCAGAGACACCACAGTAACATCCTTTGCAGATGACACAAAGATCAGTAGAAAATACGAAAACCAGAAGACATAGGATCTCTACAAACCGACATAAACAAAATTTACAAGTGGACGGAAGACAACAATATGAGTTAACACCGAGAAATTTCAGCTATTACGGTACGGAAAAAGAGAAGACCTAAAGTCCATGGAATATTATACCCAAATGGACAGGAATCCAGAGAAATTCCAGAGCAAAAGATTTAGGGGTTGTATGACAGATGATGCGAAATTTGAAACACAAAATAAGATAGCAGTAAACAGAGCAAGAGAATAACGGGTCTGATATGAGAACTTTTAAACGAAGGGATAGAATGTAATGATCCCCCTACTGAAAACCCTGATAATACCCAAACTGGAATACTGCTCGGTCCTAACATCCCCATATAAAAAGAAGACATTAGACAGCTGGAGGGGATTCAAAGAAGTTTCACAGCCAAGATCAATGGTGCAAAGAACTAAATTACTGGGAAAGGTTACGAGAACTAAACCTATATTCACTGGAAAGGAGAAGAGAGAGATACACCATTATTTACACTTGGAAAATAATGGAGAAACTAGTCCCTAATCTTACTCTGAATCCAATAACTCCCCAAACAACGGTGGAAGGTAGAAACGGTAGACTGTGTCGTATTCCCAAATTGAAGGCGAGACAGGGAACATCCTTAACCCTGAAAGAAAATAGTTTTGTAGTGAGAGGACCAAAACTATTTAATCAGCTGCCCAAAGACCTAAGAAACACGAAGGGAGTTGCAGTGGAAATCTTCAAAAGAAGACTTGACGCCTGGCTCAGAACAATCCCCGATGAGCCGGGCGTACCTGGCTATGTGAGGTGGAGAGCGCAAGAATCCAACTCACTACTTCACCAGGCCAACTCGAGAGGAGGGGCGACACGCTTGACCTTCGCGAAATGAGAAATCATCACGTGGAACCTTTGTAAGGTTGTAAGGTAAGGTATATATAATATATATATATATATATATTAGAGGCGGGGCCACCAGCTTGACCTCCGTGTGAAGAGAGACCAACGCACGAAACAACATAAGGTTCATAAGGTATATATATATATATATTATACACACACACACATTTGTGGTTACGAAACAACTACATATCTCTAAGGCGTGAAGCGAAAAGTGTAATAAAAAAGTCCAAGCGCGAATTTGAAATCTCCATAGCTCGTGACGGTAAAGAAAACCCCAAGCGATTCTTTTAATACGTCAACAATAGAAATCCAGTAAAAAGTGTCTTGGGGCCGTTGAAAAATGTTAACGGAGATCTAGTTTCTGAAAACAAGGAAATGACTACCTTGCTAAACGAATTTTTTACGTCAGTTTTTACTATAGAAGATGTAACGAATATCCCTACGGTCATAGACATAATACCTTTTGATAATGGTAATATTTTGGATAATACAGTGATTAGTGAAGGGGAGGTAATGCGCTATATTGATAAAATGAAAACGCGTAAGTCACCGGGGCCGGATTCCATATATCCCATACAACTAAAAGAATTAAAAGATAGCATTGTTGTGCCGCTAACAAAGATTTTTAATGCGTCTATTTCTGAGGGGTGCGTACCAGATAATTTCAAGTTAGCAAACGTAACACCTATCTTTAAGAAAGGCGATAAAGGTGGGGCGGGAAATTATAGGCCAATCAGTTTAACGTCTGTTGTAGGTAAGCTACTGGAATCAATAATTAGGGATCATATAGTCTTACACTTAGAATTGCATAAACTAGTTAGAAATACGCAGCACGGATTTAGGCGAAACAAATCTTGCTTAACTAATCTTTTAGAATTTTTCCAAAGCGTGGTTGACGTTTACGATAGACATCGGGCAGTTGATGTGAATTTAGATTTTCAAAAAGCGTTTGACACCGTGCCGCACAAGACTCATTGAAAAAACTAAGGCTCATGGAATCAGGGGTGTAGTAATAAATTGGCTAGAAGAGTGGTTGCGAGGTAGGAAACAGAGGGTGGTCGTTGATGGAGCGGAGTCGTGTTGGGCTAATGTAGCGAGTGGCGTTCCTCAGGGTTCTGTATTGGGCCCCTTGCTTTTTCTTATATATATTAACGATTTAGATGTCGGCCTAGTCAGTACAGTTTCAAAGTTTGCGGATGACACGAAGCTGGGTGGTGGGGGTGATTAATGACGAAGATAGAGGTAAAATCCAGCAAGATCTGAATAAAATCGTTGATTGGTCAGTCACATGGCAAATGAGATTTAACGTCGATAAGTGCAAAATTTTGCAAGTAGGTTCGCGTAACGGTAATTTTGCGTATAGTATGTCAGGGAAAGAGTTAACAAGCGTAGAGCAGGAAAAAGATTTAGGAGTTATAGTCACTGGTGATTTAAAAGTAGCGAAACAAAGTACAGCAGCGGTCAATAAGGCGAACAAAGTGTTAGGTTTTATAGCTCGGAATTTTGAGTACAAATCGCGCGATATTATAGTTCCTCTTTATAAATCATTAGTTAGACCCCATTTGGAGTACGCGATCCACTTTTGGAATTCGCATATGTGCAAAAATATAGACAAAATCGAAAGAGTTCAAAGACGAGCAACTAAGATGATTCCGTCGCTTAGGTCAAAGTCGTACGAGGATAGGCTTAAGGAGTTAAAATTGACAACACTCGAGACTCGGAGGCTAAGAGGTGATCTAATCCAGTTGTTCAAATTATGAATGGGTTCGATAACGTAGATAGAGATAGCTTTTTCAAAATATCTCAATATAATAGGACTAGAAATAACGGGTTAAGTTGACAAGTAGAAGGTTCGAGACAACAGTTGCCAAAAACTTTTTTACGCATAGAATAGTAAATAGCTGGAATAGTTTGCCGGTAGAAATAATTAGTAGCACGTCTATAAACATGTTTAAAAATCGATTAGACGCATATGTTGATAGATTGGGTATAGTTTAGGGTAGTAGAATTAAGGCTTTGTGGTGATAGATCCCACAGCTCAACACGAGTGTTGTGGGATATAGGGAGGCAGCATCTTGGGTTAGGGCATACTCTCTGTCCTTACACACCCCATTTAAAGAGATTCCTCTGCCGAGCGGTGCCCCCCATAGTAGTGAGGTATTGAAAAACTCATGATCTTCACTCGCTCCACAAACACCTTTAAATGGGAGACCCAAAATGGGTGGGCACACATTTCTACATTACTGTACAGTCTTTACAGCCACACCTACACTTTTCCTCCTAAGTGTATATATGGAAATGTATATGGTTGTAAATTGTGACTTGGTCCGCAATTGATATGGACCGTGACTTATTTTTGGTTGGCAAGGTACTGGTGGTGATGGATACCGTAATGGAATTGACTGGATTCTTTGGATCTGATATATTTGCATGTCGATTATAAATAGATATACAGTGTAACATATTTGTGGATAGTAATCTATTATGACTTGATCCCCTGGATCGAGATATTCTATTTTTAGTTTTTAATTGAAAATTAATTACTGTTAAATTGATAATTATTTCCTTTTGTAAAAATTGGTTGCTGCCAATGTACAGGCAATTTTTACATAGTGGAGCCACCTCGATGGGCCGAAGTGGCCCCTAGTGTGCCCACTATAAAAATTTCTCATGTTCTTATGTTCTTGTGGTTCGCCACCACGGAGGACATGCGCAATACACAATTACGAACGCAGTTAGGTAGACCAGCCATGAGTGGATCCTAGGGTATTTCTTGGTCTGAAACATTATAACATATATATATATGAACAGAAGGACCAACACAACGGCAAACATTTTCATTTATTTTTTGTACTTCAGACGTTTCGACAAATCTTTTATCATCATCAGTGAATTAACTCTTAAAACCTTAAAACAAAAGTAAAAAGTGAAAATTACATCAATACAATATTAAAACCATTAAAATTAAAACCTTAAAACAAAATGAAAATGGCATCAATACAAAATTAAAATCATTTAAATTTCATCACTACAAAAATTAAAATTAAATTACCTCAATAGGTAAATACACAATGTTTACATCAACCTCCATACTTGGCAAAGCCTAAGAGAAAACTGGATGGTCAGAGGATTAGAAAGTATATGTCTATGAGAATCGGTTGGTTAGTTAAAAGAGCTGTAATTTGTAGGATGAACTATTATTGTTAATGGAGGGTTTGTTTCTATAGATGTACAAAGATTCTAAAATTCGGAGTTCTGTGAGGTTATTGGATCTAGTTAAAATTTCAAACTGAGTTTTGTGAAGGAATGGTTGTTTTCATTACTATGGTTTCTAATTGCGGATTGTGGAGGGCTACTGCTTCTGGTTCTAATCCAGGAATTCTATATGGTTTACCTAAAGTCCATATGCCAAATTTCCCACTAAGACCTATTCTTTCGGCCTGTGGTACATTCAATTATAATTTAGCCAAATTCTTCGTTCCCTTGCTTTCAAAACTCACCTTTAATGATTATTCTATTAACAACTCGTTTGATTTTGCTAAAGAGATAAAAGAGATCAATCATGCCGATTCTCTTACTATGGCCAGTTTTGATGTCTCGTCATTGTTTACTAATGTCCCGTTAAAAGAAACATTAAATATCATACTAAATAAGTTATTCACTACTGATAATACTCTTATTAATGGCCTCACTCAGACTCAATTTAAAAACCTTCTCGAAATAGTGTGTTTTGATAATCTTTTCTTATTTAATAGCAACCTTTACAGCCAAATTGATGGGGTAGCGATGGGTTCCCCGTTGAGCCCAACACTAGCAAATGCATTTCTTTGCCATTACGAAGAAATTTGGTTGAAAAGTTGTCCTAGTAGTTTTAAACCCATATATTACAGAAGACAGTGGATGACACTTTCTTAATATTTAACCATCCTTCACACGTAAAACTTTTTCTTGATTATCTTAATAAACAACATAGTAATATTAAGTACACATGTGAAAACGAAACAAATAATAGTTTACCTTTCCTGGATGTTTTAGTTAAACGGGCTCATAATAAGTTCCAAACTTCATTATTTCGAAAACAAACTTTTACTGGCTTGGGAACCAATTATTTAAGTTGTATGTTTTATAAATATAAGATTAGTGCTATAGTAACATTATTAACAAGAAGTTACCGTATTTGTTCGGATTACTTTTCGTTAAACGAAGAATTTAAATTTTTAAAACAGTACTTTATTAACAATTACTACCCTTCTAATCTATTTGATAACCAATTAAAGAAATTTTTAAAAAACTTTTAATACTAAACTCCCCATAACTACAGTACAAAAAGAAACCAGATATATTAAATTACCTTTTTATGGTTATTTATCATTGCGTATTCGAGGTGAATTGTCCAAACTGCTCAAGTCTAGTTTTCCCCAAATAAATTTTAGATTCGCCTTCGTCAACCCACTTAAATTATCAAATTTTTTAAAGTTCAAAGATGAATTCCCCAAACTGTATGCCCCAATGTTGTTTACAAATACACGTGCGACAGCTGTAAGGCTGCGTATATTGGCAGCACTCAACTCCAACTGGAGGTGCGCCTTTCTCAACATTTGGGCTTGTCAGTCCGTACCAACCATCCCCTCAGTAGCCCTCCACAATCCGCAATTAGAAACCATAGTAATGAAAACAACCATCCCCTTCACAAAACTCAGTTTGAAATTTTAACTAGATCCAATAACCTCACAGAACTCCGAATTTTAGAATCTTTGTACATCTATAGAAACAAACCCTCCATTAACAATAATAGTTCATCCTACAAATTACAGCTCTTTTAACTAACCAACCGATTCTCATAGACATACTTTCTAATCCTCTGACCATCCAGTTTTCTCTTAGGCTTTGCCAAGTATGGAGGTTGATGTAAACATTGTGTATTTACCTAATGAGGTAATTTAATTTTAATTTTTGTAGTGATGAAATTTAAATGATTTTAATTTTGTATTGATGCAATTTTCATTTTGTTTTAAGGTTTTAATTTTAATGGTTTTAAATATTGTATTGATGTAATTTTCACTTTTTACTTTTGTTTAAGGTTTTAAGAGTTAATTCACTGATGATGACAAAAGATTTGTCGAAACGTCTGAAGTACAAAAAATAAATGAAAATGTTTGCCGTTGTGTTGGTCCTTCTGTTCATCTGTAAGCTCCGTTTCCCTAAGGAGAAGTCAATAGCTTTAACATATATATATATGTATATATATACAGTATACACCTTAAACATTTTATTAACCTTATTAACCTTTGGTTAGCTTCCGCCCGAATTGTTCATTCTGACGAAGGTCAAGCTTTTCACTCCACCTTAGACCTATAGTTTAACATGGAATCCGAACCACGGCCCATCAGCACCCTAGCGTCTTAACCACTAGGCCACCTAGGGTACCCATTTATCTACCAACCACTTTCTTTATTGTGTGGAAGGATGAACAGCTGGGTTTTGCTGCGCGCCGGCTGCCGTCGGGTCTCGAACCCGGGGCCGACGGTTTCGTAGTCAGCGACGCTAACCACTACACCATCGAGACGCCTATATATACACACATACACACACACACACACATATATATATACATATATACACACAACACACACATACATACAATATACACACACACACATACATACATATATACACACACACACACACACACATACATATATATACACACACACACATATATATATATATATATATATATATATATATATATATATATATATATATATACACATATATATATATATACACACATACACATATATATATATATATACACACACACACATATACACACATACATACATACATACACACATTTTTTATTTTTTTTGTATTGGGGCGTTTACCGCCACATCCCGCTATATGGTAGCGGATATCATGGCGAGGCGGAATACGAGAAAGAGAAACGGAGAGGGAGAAAAGGCACTAGAAAATGGGAGAACAGCGGACTACAGGTGAGAAGTTACCTAAAGCTCAGATAGGATGCGAGATTGGGAGAGGAAGAGGAAAAGACGGTCAAGCGAGAAGAGAGGGCTCTCAGCGAGCATAAGGCGTAAACGTTCGGGGAGGGGGAAATCAGAAAGGAACGGGAAGGCGCGACGACGTACTGACGACAGGGTGGGGCATTCCACAAGGATGTGAGAGACGGTGAGGGGCGACTGGCAGGAGGCGCAACGAGGAGCCTCCTGCCGGAACATAAGATAGCCGTGCGTGAGGCGCGTATGGCCGATGCGAAGCCGCGCAAGGACGACCTCTTTGTGTCTGGAGCGGTGGAAAGAGGACACCCAATATGACAGACGGGGGCGGATGGACCAGAGTTTATTTCCGGTGGCATCGTCCCAGGACTGTTGCCACATGCGGTCGTAAAAGGAACGAAAGACCTGGACATAGTCTGAGAAGGGGAGCGGGCGGGGGAGGGGAGGCAGCGAGGCGGCGGACCGGGCTATGCGGTCCGCCGCCTCATTACCGGAAACACCAACATGGGCAGGAACCCAGCAGAAGGTGACCCGGATCCGGTGAACGGTGTGCAGGACATGGTACTCCTGTTGAATAAGGCGTACGAGGGGGTCTGGGGAATCATAGCGCTCGAGCGCCTGAAGGGCGCTCAGCGAGTCCGAAAAAATGTTACAGGAGGACCGCGAACAACCCGATACCAGACGGAGGGCTTCCAGGAGGGCAAAGAGCTCAGCGGAAAAGATGGAGGCCTGAACCGGCAGGGGGATACCCCGGGAGGTAGGTGACAATGACGGAGAGAAGACGGCGGCCGCGACACCTGCAGGGGAGCGCGAGCCGTCGGTGTAGACGGGAACGTCGTCCGAATGGACGGGAAGATGGGCCAGAAAAGAAGACCGGAGGACGGCAGGAGGAGACTCCTTACGCAGGCCACGGAGCGCCTGGCAACGGCAGATAGGGGTGGTCCGCCAGGGGGGCGACAGATCGAAGGAGAACAGCAGAATAGAGGGTGGGGGGGATCCCCAGGGACGAGAAAACCTCGGCCAGAGAGGCAGCGAAATGCCACGTGTCAGGCCGGGGTAGCGCCTGGGAGATCGCGGAGAAGAGTAGGGACATCGGAAGGCGGCAGATGCGAAGGTAACACTTCGCCATGAGAAGGCCCCGGCGAAGGGGCAGGGGGGGTGTCCACAGTCCACCTGAAGACTAGCGACAGGGGACGAGCGGAAGGCACCCGACGCCAGGCGAAGGCCACGGTGGAGAAGAGGATCCAGCATACGGAGTGCCGGAGAGGAGGCGGAGCTGTAGACCACACAGCCGTAGTCGACACGGGATTGCACCAGGGAGGTGTACAGGCGCAGCAGAGTACGCCTGTCCGCCCCCCAGGTCGTGTGGGACAGATGACCCAAAAGGGAGAGGGTGCGGCGAGATGTTTGCCGCAACCGCCTAAGGTGTGGAACCCAACCGAAAAATCCGTCAAGGGTCATACCCAGGAATCTAACGGATGAGACGAGGGGAAGAGGAGTGCCGGCAAGGGTAAGGGCGAAGGTATGCGACAGACGGAGGCGCCGAGGACGGAAAAGCATACTGGAAGACTTAGAGGGTGAGAAAGCATAGCCAACCGAGGACGCCCAGCGAACCACCGCGTTGATGGCTAGCTGGAGCCGACGTTCAGCCAAAGACGGGAGACGGCCAGAGCAATAGATAGCCAGGTCATCGGCATAGAGGGAGCTACGAACGGATGTAGGCAGGACCGTAGCGACTGTGTTCATCACGAGTGAGAAACACAAGACGCTAAGGACACTACCCTGAGGGACACCCTCCTCCAACGGAAAGCGGTCAGAGAGGGTAGAACCGATGCGGACGCGGAAAGAACGGGCGGACAAGAAGTTATAAATAAAGGAAGGGAGAAAGCCCACGAAACCCAGGGAGCGTAAGCAGTCGAAGACCGCGCTCCGCCGGGTAGTATCGTAGGCCTTCTGGAGGTCGAAAAAGACGGCGAGTACAAATTGACGCCGGGAGAAAGCCTCCTGCACGTCATGGCTAAGGAGGAGGGGGTCGGTGGTAGACCGGAAGCGCCGGAAACCAGCCTGGGTAGCAGGGTACTGGTCACCCGCCTCCAAGGTAAAGGACAGCCGCGAGGCGACCATCGCCTCCATCACCTTGCAGGCACAGCATGTTAGGGAAATGGGGCGATAGTTCGACGGGAGTGAGGGGTCTTTATCGGGCTTCGGGATGGGGACGACGATGGACTCACGCCACCGGTCCGGAAATGAACCCTCCAACCAAATCCGGTTATAGAGGTCCAGTAGAAAGCTGAGAGCAGAAGGGTGGAGGTGCCGTAACAAGTCATAGGGGATATTATCGGGGCCGGGGGCGGAGGGCCTCCCGAAGCTCTGTCATGTGGAAGAGGTGATTATAGGGGACATCCCTATGAGGTGGAAATTCCGGTGGGTCGCGGCGGGAGTGGGGGGAATCGGAACAGGAGATGGCTGCGAAGTGCGCCGCGAGTGCGTTCGCGACGGCCTCCGGATCGGACACGAACTCGTCGTCCCCGACCCGAAGCACCGGGGGTCGAGGGGGGACACGGGTCCCCTCAAAGCTACGCACCTTGCGCCAAACAGTCGAGGGGGCGGTCGAGGAGGAGATCCCGGACACGTAACTCCGCCAGGAGGTACGCCGGGCTAGTTTCAAGACCCGAAGGGCCACTGCCTTCAGGCGCTGAAACGCCATCTTATGCTCCGGCTGGCGGGTCCGGTAGAAGCGACGGCCAGCACGGCGCCGCTCCTGAACGGCACGGGAGCACTCTGGGGTCCACCATGGGACGCTGCGCGGCCTGGGGGAGCCTGAGGTACGGGGGATGCAATTGGTGGCAGCCGAGAGGATCTTGCTTTCGAGAAAGGCGAGGGTCTCACTAACGGAGGGAAAGGCAGGAATGGACGGCGAGATCGCCGTGCACCTCGTGTATGAGGCCCATTTCGCTCGGGCGGACAGAGGTGTGGGGGAGGAGACGGGTTGGGGTAAGACACACAGGGAAATGGTCACTGCCGGAAGAATCCGGCAGGACCTCCCAGGTGAACTCAGTCACGATATCGAGGGAAACCAGGGAAAGATCAATACAGGTGAAACTGTCATGGGTCGAGTGGAGGCAGGTTGGGGAGCCATTGTTCAGAAAGGTGAACTCTAGCTCGTCCATAAGGGAGAGAAGGGTCCCGGAGAGAAAGGTGGAGCAAACGTCCCCCCAGGCCGGGTCCCGACTGTTGAAGTCCCCGAGAATCAGGAAAGGGCGGGGAAGCTGCAGAATTAGGTCACGGAGAGAATCGGGTGGAGGTAAAGAGAGCAGACCGTGAGCTGACGCCACAAAGAAAGGCGCACGGCCACAGCTTGCAAGACAGTACGGAGCGGGAGGGGGCGGAAAGGGACGGAGCGGTGCACGAAGACCGCGGAGCCCCCCCTACCCGCCCCATCGAGAGGCGGGGAAGGGAGCCCGCAGTAGCCGGACACTCGAGGGAGGGAACGGGAGCCCAGTATCGTCTCCTGAAGGCAGAAAGACGCCGGACACCTGGAGGCCAGGAGAGAAGAGAGACTCTCGAGGCCTACCAGGAGCCCGCGGATGTTCCACTGCAGGAGCGAAGTATATGGAGGGGTAGGAAAGTCTGCGAAACGGATGGTTATGGGGTGGGTGGGCCGATAGGGCGGCCCGAGATTAACAAGGGGATTGGAAAGCCCCGGGGCCCAACGGGGGACGCCGAACGTGGGCGAAGGCGAGGGTCACCCCGACGGGGGGGCGATGTGGAACCTGACGCCGGCAAATCCTCCTGAAGAGGAGTCACCCGGACGCCCGGGGGAGAGCGATGCAGAGAAGGGGACGTGAGGGGTATCCAGAAGCGGCCCGTTCCCCTCCGTCGTGCGGCCCGCATGGGTGACGGCGGGTCACGGTCCGGAATGGGGGTGGCCGAAAGCGCCGGTGGAGAGGGCGTAGAAGGGGCAGGGGGGGTTGCCGACGAAGCATCGGCGTTCGCGGAGGGAGCACGTGGGGACGCGCTGGTAGTACAGGGAGCCGCGGCGGGAGTCCGCTGGGCGGCAGAGGATAGACAGGGAGTAGCGGACACGGTGGGTGGAGGCGCGTCGGGAACCGCCGGTGAGGACGGGGTCTGGGCCGGCGGCGGCCGGGGACGGAGAGCCTCGGCGTACGAGGTACCATGCCGGGCCTCGCGGCCACGCAACCGGTCCCGCGCCTCCCGAGCGCTGAGAAATTCTGATGAACAGAGGGCCCGAACCTCCCTCTCAAAGAGGAAGGACGGGCAAGATGACGGGCAGAGGGTGCAGGGGCGGTCCATGACAGTTGGTGCAGGAAGGCGGAGCAGTACAGGGCAAGGGGGTGGGGAGGGCCGCCGCAGCGGACACACAACGGGGCCGGCTGACGGCAGGAACTGCTCACGTGGCCAAACCTATTGCACTGAAAACAGCGCGTAGGATCTGGCACGTATGGCCGAACCGAGAATTCGCATGCTCGTCTCTCACCAAAGCCCCAGAATACCGAAACGGGGGGCACCAGTGAGTCAAAAGTAAGGAGAAGGCGAGGAGAAGGGACGGATGGGGATCGCGATCTGTCGGGAAAACGGTATATTCTCACCACACCCTGGGAGGCGAGGTCAGTCTGGAGGTCCTCCACCGGGATGGGTAGAAGACGAGCAGCGTAGATCGTGCCCTGGCACTGATTGAGGCGGGGGTGGGGAGTCACCGTGATCCCGCAGCCCAGGACATCGGGATAGCGAGCAGAGAGGAGGTTTCGGCAGAGGAACGCGACTTTATCAAAATGGAGCCATCCCTCTGAGGCCGAAGGTCAAAACGCGCCGTCCCCGTCTTCCCATGGATCGCTCGAAAGAGGCGTTCGTGGTTAGTGGGGAGGGGCTTGGAGGAGGAGGGGCGGAGGACGAGGAACTTGTCCATCGTCCTAAGGCCGAGTGAAGCCGTCTGGCCAAACACCACCGGAACCTCGAGGGGGCGGGAAGACGAGAAAGGCGGACGGCGACGTCGGGTCCCACGTCCCCCAGGGGCCGAGGGGGCCGGGGGCGATGAGGCCCGACCGGAGTGGGAGGCGACCGGGCCGCGGGCTTCCCACCTGAGGGCGAAAAAGCAGGTGGGTCCCTATCGGGACGTGGAATATGGGGGGATCCAGGGGTCGGGGGGTCCACTGCAGGTCCATCCGCTACTGGCGGGGGTCGGGCAGCGGCGCCACGAGCCTGGGGAAGAGAGGGAGAGGAGGTGTCGGCAAGAAGAGCAGACGGGGTGGGCGAGGGCTGCCGACTGCCCTTACCAGACCCACGGTCCAAAGAGGTAGTCAGAGGGAGGTCATATGCACAAGCCGGGTCGTCAACGAGGTCCATTAGATTTGTAAATGTTTCCATGCAAAAATTTTTATTGGTTTCGCGCCCGGGGCCGCGGGGAACCGATTACCCGGGGCCCAAGGGGACCAAGCGCACGCCGGCGGGGGGTGGGTGCCTCGTCCCATGCGGGTACCCCCGTTTCAAAAGGGGCCTTTGCAGCATCGAGAGTTCTCCCCCGCCGGCAGCAAAGACCAAGGCCCCCCAGGGTCCCAGGCCCGGGCACCCTACCAGCCAACTTAGTCCGGCCCCGGCCATGGGAGCGAGACCCCCAGCGACCAGCCCCGGCAGCCCACGGGGCGCGCGAAGTGAAAAGAGAAAGCAGAAAAAAAAACAGAGGGGGCAAGGAAGAGGGGAAAGAGGGGAAGACAGGAAAGAGGGGGCTGTAGGATAGCAGGGTACGTTAAAAGTCTACTTCGCAACCGGGCGGGGGACCCGGCAGGGCCCCCAGCCGCGGCTGACCCCCCTCGCCACATGGAGGCAGGAGCCCGCGGGCGATCCACCCCAGAAAGACCGCCCGCGGGGAGGGGGACACACACATACACATTATATATATATATATATATATATATATAATATATATATACATACACACACATATACACACACACACACACACATGCATATATATATATATATATATATATATATATATATATACACACACACACATGCATATATATACACACACATACATACATATACACACACACACATACATACATACACATACACACACACACACATACACACAGAGATGGGCACGATCTTGATCTTCAAGATCAGATCGTGATCTTGAAGATCAAGATCGTGATCTGATCTTGATCTTGAAGATCACTTTTATTATGGTGATCTTGATCTAAGATCACTTTATTTCTTGTGATCTTGATCTTGAAGATCACTTTAGACTTCAAGATCACTTTTAATTTCAGATTCTTAAATATGCCGCTATGCGAATGTCATTTGTTTTTTGTCCAAGCGACATCTGGTGGCAACTTTGTTCAACACCGACTGTTTATGTTTTCTGTTAGTTGGGTGACTTGCGTCATGCGTGGGCTCATGGAAGGTGTAGTTGCTGTGGAATTTAGGCTCGTAAAAAGTGTAATTTACTGTGCAATTATGTTAAAAGTGTTCTATTAATATATTATTATATATAGGCATAAAATATAGCCTATAGGTCCGTATTCATAATAAATTAATTCTAAACATATTTTATTTACAGATTGAATTTTTAATAATGAGTGCAATTTTACAACTTCAACAGGCTCCCAAGGGAACCAAATATTCTAGGTTGTCACCAGAACAGTATTCAATATATTTAGATAACAATGTTGGTAATAAGGATCAATCTGTGCTATTGAACGGAAATATTTTCAAATTGTCGAAAAAACTGGAAACAGTATCAAAGTTATTTGTATGCAGTGTACAAAGAAAACTACAATTCTGTCTGCTGGCCTCGACTCAACAAGCAATCTTCTGAGGCACCTCAGGGTTAGTACTACTTAGTAACTAAGTAGTAAGTAGCAACATTAACATAATGGTTCAAGTCATATTTTAAGTGACTGGTGCCATACAAGACTAATGCTACATTTACATAGACGTCCATTTGAATATATTGTGCACTTCAGATATTAATAGATTATGGACTAGTAACTACATTAAAAACTGCCGATATCCAACTATAATAAAACGCCAGGTGTATCTGTCTTTCTCTCTGTCTGATCCATGTCTAATTTCTCCTATTTAGTTCTGAAGGACGAAATTCGGCTTTCAATTTAACATAGGATAAAAATGCACTGATCATGGTGAAAATAATTTTAGTTAAAGATAACAAAATTTTAGAATCTTGTTAAGTATTAATTTCAACTAGAAGTTTGATACTCTGATAAATATTATACAGGGTGTTCAAGAAGTCTCTCCGCATGATAATAATTTATTTTCTTGTGCAGAAACTACATTCGGATCTTTTGGGTGAATATGAATCGGAGAAGAAATCTCGCAAGCGTCCAGCTAAAGAAGAAGATGCCAGCGGCAGCAATGCTGGCCCTGCCAAAATTGCCAAGCAGTCAACACTAAGCATGTTCCACATTTCCAAGCAAAAACCAGGACCACCAATATGCAAGGATATCCTTGAAAAGAAGATTCTCTCGCTTGTGGCTAATGGGCTCCTACCATTGAGCCTAGATGAACTACATGAATTTAAGGATCTTCTTTCATGTTAGTATAACTCAAATATTTTTCTATTTTTTCCATAGCTAATATCTGATTAAAATAATTAATCATATTATTTGTATGAACATTAGACTATCGCTAGCCTAGCTAAATATTTTGATATTTTTTCCATAGCTAGTATTTGTTTTAATTTTTAAATATTTTTTTCAGACGTCAACCCGGCTGTTCAGGTGCCATCTAGACGCACCCTGGCTAGATCTCTTGCAACAACAACCAGTACAATGAAGGAAGACATACAAGCAAAACTGGCAGCAGTTGACCATGTGTGTGTTACATGCGACATATGGTCAACTAATCACCGCAGTTTCATGGGAGTCACTGCGCATTGGGTATGCTATTGATTTAGTGTATTATTTTTATATAATTGATAAATTGACCATTGGTGATAGACTGATAGTCTGATAGACTTATAGTATAATCTTTTCAATTATTCGACATGTGTTCCTCATTCATTAATTTGGTGAGTCTTCATTTTGCTGTGATTCACAGTAATTTCACACTAATTCACTGATTCTGTATCTGTCATTGTGTCTGATTCACAGCAAAATGTGGAAGAGTCCATATTCACAGGCTGTGAATATGGACTCTTACACATTTTGCTCTTATGGGATGGGTCACTGATGTGGTGGTATGGTAGGCGACTCATCGCTGAATTGCCTCCTTTATATCACATAGTTCTTCTCTTCAATGTTTGGTGGCGCAGTTTAGCTGGTGCGTTTCTAACCAATATTATTAAATTAAGCTTAAAAAAATGTTCATACAAACATTGATTTTATATTCTTACATTACAGATCAATGATGACTTGTCGCGAGGATCAGCTGCACTGGCATGCCGAAGATTTCGTGGAACACATAGCTTTGATAAAATTGCTGGAATATTGGACAGGATCAACTCGGAGCATGGTTTATCTTATAGAAAAGTTGTATCTACAGTCACCGACAATGCATCGAACATGGTGAAATGCTTTAAAGAGTTCGGTGTTCGTGTTCAGAATCGTACTGACGACATTGATGATGATGCAGATGAAGATGATGATGAAAAAGATTCAGATGAAGAGGTTATCATCAGCAACTTTCCTGAACATTCAGGAGAGCATGGAGAGGAGTCAGTGAAACTATCATCCCATATTCGATGTGCCTCCCACACATTGAACTTGGTAGCAACAACTGATGCAGATAAAGGACTGAATTCACCTGGACTAAAGAAGATAAAGCATTCTGCAATGGGAAATGTTCGGCGCTGTGGAATGCTGCTGGTAAACCCAAGTCAGCAGAAAAAATACAGGAAATAACTGGCGTCCAATTTAGGTACCCATGCGTCACCCGATGGAACTCAATGTACGACTCATTAAGCCAAATATATAAACATAAGAACGACGTGAATGTAGCTCTTGAAGAACTGAATCTACCCATCCTCAAAGACAATGAATTGGAATTTATTTCAGAATATTTGTCTGTTCTAAAACCAATTGCAGCAGCCTCAACAAATTACAGGCAGAGAAAGAATGCTACTACGGTTGTCTTCTTCCAACAGTCCTAGTGACTCAAGATGCCCTCGCAAGATTGGAGCCTATCCAACCAAACGACCTGCGCTTGAGACACTGCATGCCATTACTGGCAGCAGTCGTCTCTGGCTTCAATGCCAGATTTGGTCATTTTTTGTCGTTGAGCCCCGAGGTAACTGATGCCGTTTTGGCCTCAGTATCTCATCCGTATTTCAAACTTAGATGGATATCATTGTTGCAAGGGCCTAATTTCGGCGATCATGAAGCAATCAAGTCTCAAGTAAAAGACAAGCTGCAAATGGCTGTAAGAAATTGTAATTCTGACAGCAGTGGTAACAGTTCGGTGAACTCAGACTCATTATCTGAAGACGATTTCTTCAGAACTATGGACGGCTCATTCTCTGCTCCTAACAACAAGGAAGACTTGGAAGTCCTCAATTATTTGCAGGACACCAGTAAGGCACTCGACTCTTTAGATAGGTATCCTGCTATAAAGATGATCTTCAAGAGGTATAACACCACGCTACCTTCCTCTGCACCAGTGGAACGGTTGTTTTCGTTTGCTGGCATGGTTCATAGCCCCAAACGAAGTCGTCTCTCGGATGGTAACTTTGAACAATTGGTTTTGCTGAAAGCAAATGTTTACAGCGGTTGAACATTAAATTAACACTCTTAACTTGCGGTTTTTACCCTTATATTGTCAGTAATTGCGTACTGCAGTAAAACTGTAAAATTAAATTCTATGTAAAAAATGTTTACTTATATATGCTGACCATTCATTGATATGGGTTATGGACCTGGTGAAATGAGAATTGAGAAAAATAGAACTAAAAACTATATGTAGGTCATTTAATAGTTTTTTCTTTGCTGATAAGTTATGATAATACTAAGTTTTAAGTTTACCACCTGAAAAACTGAAAGGGGAATCGTCAATCCCCGTGGTTTAGATCAGGTGACATGGGTAGGATGCGATGCTTGTATTGCCTCAGCCCTCAGGGGAGTATTAGGAGTGATACTTTTCAGGAGTGATTTACAAAATAATTTGTTTTTGTTTACTCTACAAGAGTACAACTTTTTTCAATTCATATAAAAGTGAGCTTAAAAAGTGATCTTGAAAAGTGATCTTCAAGATCACGATCTTGATCTGGATCTTCAAGATCACATTTTTCTGGTGATCTTGATCTTCAAGATCACATTTTTCTGGTGATCTGATCTTGATCTTCAAGATCACCAAAGTTGGTGATCTTGCCCATCTCTGCATATACACACACACATACATACATATACACACACACACACACACACACACACATATAAGGGAAATACAATATTTAATAATGTTACCTAAACGTAATATTCATGTGGGCTTTTCGGAACATTCTTCGATTTCCCTGAATAATATTTAATCCTCTGTACCCCTAATACCTATAAAAGATGCGGATAGCGTGATGAGAGTTGTAGGACAGAAGGGATTCAGCCTAGGACTTGATCTCCTCTCGACTTTTTACTAACTTAGGTTACTCCATAATAGAACTATTAAAGGAAGAATTCATTGTTCTCCCTTATCCTCTTTATAAATAACAATATTTCTGTGGTGGATTGGTGTGACAAAGTCTGCAGATCGACACACCAAAAAAACACCTTAATAATAAAAACTAATATTGATCTGGAGCACCGGTTTTGACGGATTAGGGCGGACAGGCAGCGATGATGTTTTGGGATGATCATTAGCATTATTATTATTATTATTATTGATGTAGTGCTGATTGTCGTTGTTGTTGCTGTTGCTGTTCTAACTATTCCTAAGTGCTAAAAAGTATTATTGTGAACTACTAGCGTATCTAGATATACTGATATAGCTACTGACTAACTACTAGACTGACAACTGCTAGATGAACGACTATTACTGGCTATCTAGAATATTGTCTGGAACTGTTTGTTCTATACTTGAGGTGAGTCTATAATTATTTCGTTGTGTAACTTAATTCTGGTTATTGTACTGTATCTGTATATAGTGTGTGAACCGTAGCCTTATCCACAGGTCACTACAATTTCAAAGTTTACATTGGAAGTCTTTGCGAAAAGTTGTCATACAAACTCAGGCCTGAAAGTTTCAGAAGAATAATCATCACTGAAGAACACAACAAAACACACAACGATAACCAAACCAATTATATATAACCTTGGTTAACCTTGCCCCACTAGCAGCCCAGCGTCTTAACCACTAGGCTAGTGGTTAAGACGCTGGGCTGCTAGTGGGGCGTGGTTCGGATTCCACGTTAAAGTGTAAGTCTAAGGTGGAGTGACAAGCTTGACCTTCGTCAGAATGAACAAGTCGGGCGGAAGCTAAACCAAAGTTAACTAAGGTCATATGTATTTTGTATGGGGGAACACTCAGGCACCTTGACTTTTCAAAAGGGTACGCGGCGGAGACGAGGTTGAAAATCCTAAACTAAACGAAGTCCTTTCCTGCGATTTCTGAATGATGATATCTATAAATAGTATTTAGCCCAAATGATATAGAGTCGCTGTACTAAATTCACAATTTTTGAGGTGTCTCAATAATGAACAATTATTATAGTGTATAATTATAAACGTCCGAAGACGTGAATATACTTACGCTCTTCTTCATCTGCCTAGTATTTGAGGGTCCCGTTGGCAACACTTTGACTTTGACTTTGACTTGACCCTTCCCTTGAGATTTACTCTCCGTAAATAATTGTTTGACTAGAGGAATCTGCAAATGCCATTTTTCAAAAAGAATCTTTGAACATCTTTGGACGAGAGCATCACTTCTAAACTTTTGAAGAAACCTAATTATATGCAGGGCTCAGTGAGGACTTTCGGATTAAACTTGAAAACGCCCGACTTTTACACACTGACTGATTTTTAAGTAAAACGGGTTTTATAAAATACAACCCGAAAACGTCCGGAAATCTTTAACTGTTGATTTTTAAAAATATATACTTCGTTTCATTTCAGTATTTGTTCAGATTTTAATATTTCAAGAATATAAATGACTGAAAAGTACACAAAGAGATGACGTTACACTAACAGTATATCCATTTCATCAAATCTACATTCGATAACACTGGTATGCATATGAAATTTTTTTGTCTGCTGTGAGGGTTTTTTCAACTCATATTATATAATTCGACCATGCTGAATTCGAAAATGACATTGGTTTTCCTCAATCAGGTCAGGTTTTTTCTCTATTGGCCATTTATTATAAGTCCAATTTTATCCCCAAATTTATTGATTTTTTTAGCTTAAACACTGTAGATACGAGTAATATTATAAGAACACTCGTGAAAAATGAAAACATTGTGTGAATAAATACTTTTATTCATACAATGAATATGGAAAAAAGTTTATTGAGGAAGGAATGAAGTTTTTTTGGCTTTCCGTCTGTGTTTTTCTTCGGGCACGTCTCGCTTCAAACACCAGCAATGGTCCGCCAGCATATTGATATCCCAGTTTCTCTGGTACATCTCTTCCATTATTTTGATATCTTGGTGAAATCGTTCACCCTGTTCCTCACTATAATCCCCGCAATTTTCAGGAAAATAGTCCAAGTGGGACCACAAAAAGTGCATTTTTATGGACATGCGCGACCCATGAGCTTTGAAAGCTTCCATCAAGTTTTCGACAACGGACTCGTATTCTGGACTTCTACGCTTGCCAAGAAAATCAGTGACAACTGATTTGAATGCCTGCCAGGCATTCTTCTCAGTTGGAGTCATTGCGTTTTCGAACTGAGTATCCTTGATCAAAGTTCGAATTTGAGGACCATCAAAAACCCCAGCATTTAGTTTAGCATCAGATATATGAGGAAATTTACTCTCGAGATATCGGAATGCTGAACCCTCCTTATTCATTGATTTGATGAAATTTTTCATCAAGCCCAGCTTAATATGAAGTAGTGGGAGCAAATTTTTGTTGGTGATACAAGGGGCACTGAAACGACATTATGCGACCCAGGTTCAAAATTCTCTCTGGATGCCCATTCACGCTGTGCATAGTGCTTCTCATCCGCTCGGCTATCCCATTTGCAGAGGAAACATGGGTATTTCGTGTATCCCCCTTGCATTTCCAATACAAATGCCACAATCTGAAAAAAAATGAAAATATTTAAAGAATTTAGAGAATTTGTTCTATCAGATAAAAAAATCTATGCATTGGACTGTATCACTTCTGTGGGGAAGTTAAGTGTTCTTATACGCTCTCAAATAACCTTTGGAAAAACAACATAGTCAATAGCAATAGTTTACTTATGATATTAGTATTACCTTCAAATCTCCACAGATCCTCCAGTTATGTTGGTCGTATACGAGAGCATCCAGTAAAATTTTCATGTTATCGTAGCTCTCAGTAAGTTGTACGGAATGTGCTACAGGGACTGATGCAACCCTATTCCCAACGTTGAGAAGTACTGCTTTCGAACTTCGTTTAGACGAGTCTATAAATAGCCTCCATTCTGATGCGTTATATGGCAGGCCCAAGGATTCGATTAGCCCCTCAACATTGCAGCAGTACACTAAGGAAGAGGTATTTTCGTGCACTGCAAAAAACTTGCGGAATTCTTCCTCTCGTTTCCTATACTAGGAGAATGTTGTTCCCGGAGCCAGCAAGTTGTCCTCTCGAAGTCGTGAGCCCAAGATCTCGGCAGCTAATTTGGAAAGTCCTAAATCCCTGTAAGATCATTAAGTTTGGCCTGGTTGAGAGGCCTCGGCTCATTTGAAGCGGTATTTTGAGGTATATACGACTGGGACTGGTCATTGGTCATTGATTCATCATCAGAATCATCGAAGTCCAGGGTTTGAGGTGGGTCGGGTATTGGAATTCCAGGACCATGGGGTACAGGTCTCGTAGCAGAAGGAATGTCAGGGTATACAACAGTGTGTTTATTCTTCTTGTTAACTCCTGAAAATAGAAACACAGAAACATGGATATAAAACTTGTATATGAAATAGAAGAAGCATTCAGACAGTGGCGGCTCGTGAGGGAAGGCTGCGGTCTGTAAGATATGAAATAGGTCGATGGAGTCCGTATATTTTTTCTTTTTCATTCATATTGTCCCTTCGGGGACAATATGAATGAAAAAGAAAGAAAATATACAATCATTGTATATGTAAATGTAACTTGTATAACAATATGTATGTGTAAATGTATTTTCTATAACAATATGTACAGTATATGTAAATGTATGATTACCATTATGGTGAATATTATGCTATATATGGTGAATATTACATTATGGTGAATATTATGTCAAGTTTCATACGAGGATTTCAAAATATTTAAGAAAAATAAATTTATAAGCCCACCTTGGAGGTTTGTCATGCAGAAATAGCAATCTGTCACGTGATCCTTTCCTTCTCTCCAAATCATGGGAATTCCAAAAGGCAAAGATTTCGCTCTGCCTTTGCTCCATCTTCTCAAATTTTCAATGCACGTCTTGCAGCACATATGAGGGGCGAAATTTTTGTCCTGGTCCCCTAGCTTAATTCCAAAGTATGCTCTATACATTGTCTTCACAAATTTAGTGATTTGGGACTGGTTATTTGGCATGGTAACCGTCCCACATAAGCACACCGGACAAAAAATTAGTCACCCCTACTAGCACCGATAGTAGGAAGTTCAAGGTCACACAGAGGGCGCTGATGTAGCATTGGTAAGTGACAAGTAGCGGTGACGTAGCACACAAGATCAGATCTGTTTCGTGAGGTGGTGAAGAACAAAGTGTGTGTTGGATATAGTCTGCAAAATGGGTCGTGAGGCAGACGTTACTCAGTGGCAAAAAGGAGCCATCGTGTTTGGCAGAGCCCACGGACACAAAATGTCTGAAGTAGCCCAATTTGTTGGTGTGTCAACGCGTACTGTCCAGCGAGTTTACAAAGAGTGGTGTAGTTCGCAATCAACTGAAAATCGACGGCGTAACTGTGGCCGGAAAACAATTCTCGACAATAGGGGCCGCCGCCATGTTTCTCGTCCAGTAACTGCATATCGTTTTCAAAGCAGAGAACAATTGCTCCAAGAAACCAATGAGGTTCTCCAGCGACCAATTTCCGAACGGACATTGCGACGAGAACTGCATGCGATGGACATCTGGAGCAGGGTACCACGGAAGAGGCCGCTGTTAACAGCAAGTCACAACTTGGCACGTTATAAGTGGGCTCAGAGGCACAAAAACTGGACTGCGGCAGATTGGAAACGTGTAATTTGGTCCGATGAGTCCCGTTTTTGTTTGTTCTCCAATGATGGGAGGCGACGAGTACATCGCAGGTCCAATGAAGCCTTTAATCCTGAATGCGTCGAAGGTGTTGTTCAGGCTGGAGGTGGTTCCGTGATGTTCTGGGGATGTTTTTCGTACCACGAAATGGGCCCTCTCGTTCCAGTGACGATGAATTTGAACCAGCAGGCGTACCTCCGCATACTAAACTCGCCGGATTCGTGCGGTTATCAAGGCCAGAGGCGGCGTCACACGTTATTAGGTACATTCTGAGAGGGGTGACTAATTTTTTGTCCGGTGTGCTTATGTAGCAGAATCTATTGGGATAATTTTTACACGCTCTATTCATTATGAAATATTTTATCTATATGCCTGAAAAGTAAAAAAAGATATTATACAAGTGAAACAAGTGATGATAGATGTTACTGTTCCAATTCCGCTTTGACAAAATCACGAAAATTTCTATTTTACTTATGAGGCCATAGCCGGATAACCTGAGCTGATTGAGAAAAACGGATTGCAGATTCGAAATCAGCAGGAAAAACTCTATAAGAATCACTTACAAAACCCTTGACAGCAAAATTGATGCATACCAGTGTAATCGATAATTATAAAAGAGAAATATCGAAGTAAATTTAATAAGAAAAAAAGAAGATATACCTTTCTTACTCGCGAATAAAATATATAAAAAACCCGACTTACTTCCGAATTAACGAGTATCATACGCCCTAATTATATGTTGGATACAGGTAGGATATTTTTATGTAGGCCATATATGATAAAATGTACAACGGCTACGTTAATGAGGGTTTACCTGACTAGCTTTGAGAATATTAACTTGTTCCTCGGAGACGGTGTCTCTGTTTTTCTCGAGGAATCCCGTGCTCTCGTAGGCCACCTTATCCGCGAAGTGAGCGATGAGGAAAGACGTGTTGGAGAGACGAGGTTTGCTGAAGTGTTCGGATTTTTTACACTTGTCGTACAGCTTCTCTACCCAAGATTGATCCGTCCCTTTCGGCATCTAAATACGTTTCACATTTTAAAAGTTACACGCAACGACAACACCACATATCTTAGTACTTTAAAATGCCATAAAAATGATTACCAATATTCAACTTCAGTATGTTCGCGGCCATCCGCGTAAAACTCAAAACTCTTTTACGAATTCGGTCTTAGAACCCGCTTATGCAGTTACCTTACATTCCTCATCAAGCAAATCGAGAATTCCAAGTTTACATTCTATGAGATCAATGCAAGGTTGATTGTCGTAAAAGTTGATGAATTCCCATTCGATTTGCTCCTTCACATACTCTTCTTGTTCTAGTTTGAACACGTGCTAAAAAAGAGAGAATATCTTAAATAACCCACTCTACTATACGTATACTAACTGCCACAATCCAAATTTCTAACCACTTTTTACCATTTGTGGAAAAAATGTCTAAATATCAGTCCTTTCTTTCCCTTAAACTAAAAACATTTTAAGTGATACGAGCGACTCGTGGGGTCTACTTTCTTTACGTTAACTACCAAGTTAATTTCAGTGCGGGTGGTGAACGTTGATAGTCCGATTAAGAGTCTATTTGCGAGCAAATAACCAAATAACTTAACTCATATTACAGTCGGGTTAAGGACTGGGCACTTACTTGATTGAACTGCTGCTGAAGTTTTTCATTGGCATAATTAATACAAAATTGCTCGAAACTATTTATTTCAAAGGTTTCAAACCCGTAAATATCAAGTACTCCAATGAACCTAAGGTTTTGGAAAAAGGAATAAACTAAATTAGTACCTACGCAATTCTTAAGTATATACATATACACAACCAAAATAAGCTACCTTTTATTAAGATTAACTCTTTCGGTGTTTTGTACATTACGTTACGTGCAAAATGAACACTGATGGGGTCAAATGTTATTAAAATAAGGGACAAATTGAAGCAAAGCCCAACCAACAAGGTTGGTATTCAAATGCTTAGAAACACCTTGAGACAAATTAAACCCGTAAACATACTTGCATTAAGCGTGATTTTCACTTAAAATGAGACGAGTGTTCACATATTTCAAATTTTCAAGCAAAATTAACTACCTTTCAACAGAAGGCATTCTCTGATGACACACTCCAGGTGGTCAGGTCAAACAAAAAAATTACTTACAGTGGCACTCATAAGTATTCGTACAGAGAAATATTTAAGTTATATTCGTCCTTATTTTTTGTCCCATACAAAGGATAGTTATGAAAAGTTCACCGTTTGCTTGGAAAAATTAACAAACATAAAAATTAGTTTAACTCCAACACATGTAATATAAAACATCAAAAAACTTAAGGAAAATTAAAAAAAAAAGTTAAAATGCAAAAGTTTTTGTACATTTATCTACAAAACTATTTAGTACTTTGTGTGTCCAACTTAGGCTTGAAGAATTTAAAATTCTTATCAGTAGTTGGCTGTTTAGTGATTAGAGACTGTTGGTAGATCTGAACTCTAGAATTTTCTCTGAATCTTCATGGAAGACAGATGATTGTAACTATCAATAAGCAATGGATCGTCGTGATAAAGAGATATACAGATCTTGAGAGATGTGTTGTTGCTACACACGAGTTTGGAAAGTTATACTACTATAGGTGGAGAATTTCGAATTCCATTTACGACGGTTGCTGCAGTTATAAAGAAATGGAAAGGCTTTCGAACAATCAAAACTCTACCAAGGTGTGAATGACCTTGCAAAATTTCAGAACGTACAGCTAGACGGAGTGAAAGAGTGGCTGCTTCAAGTCCACGAGTGACTGCAGGTGATATTTGTCAAACATTAAACTAAGATCGACGTCCATCCCTCTACTGTACGTCGTCCATTGCATGAAGAAAGTTCTCTGGAGAGAAGAAACTAAAATTGAATTATTCGAGAACAGCGAGCAACAGTACGCTTGGCGAAAATCAAATACTGCATTCGGAATCTCGGATTCGAAGAAATATCAGGAAATTTTAAAAGAAAACGTAATAATGTTAGTTTGGGAGTTGCGAATGGGTCGCAATTGGGTACTGCAACAACATAATTATCGAAAACATAAAAGCAAGAGTATCATGTAATGGATTCAACAAAAAAGTTTGATCTTGAAAAAGCTGTTCACAAAAGAAACCCTTCGAATCTGAATGAATTGCAACAATTTTCTTCAGAAGAATAAGCTAAAATTTTACTGAGAGATATGGAAAAATTGTAGAAAAATACTCAAACCGAATCGTTGAAATCATTCAAACAAAAAGTGGACGGACACACACACACAGAGTATAAAATAATTCTGTAAATAAATGTACGAAAACTTTTTCATTTTAATTTATTTCTATTTTCCTTACATTTTTTGATGTTTTAGATTACATGTTGGCGTTGAACTAATTTTTGTATTTGTTAAACTTTTCCAAACTAGCGGTAAACTTTCCATAGCTATCCTATGCATGGTACAAAAGATAAGGGCAAATATAATTGAAATATTTCTCTGTACGAATACTTACGAGCGCTACGGTAGCAACTACTGAATAAGAAATTTCAAAACAAATTTCACCTTTATCCAAGTAATGTATTTAATTGTAAACTGAGGGAATCCCCCTCGGGATACAAACTTACCTGAAAGGTTTGGTAGAAGAGGCGAAGCATTTGTTCACTTGTTTAACGATCCAATCAAAGAGTTTAGCGTAGATATGTTTTGCCAACGCATCTCTTGAAAAGCTCGCCTTTTCAAAGGAAGAAATTTTCATTTCTTATACTTATCATCAAAGCCCTAAATTACTTTTGTCTAAATGAGTGGGAACCATGTCTTAAATACAACAGTATTTAGAAACCTACTGAATTTGCATACAAATGGGAATAACAAAGCAATTGAAGCTCGCATATATATATATCAGTGGCGTGCGGTCCATGGAAGCAAGGGAAGCAATGCTTCCCTATTCAAAGAAAGAAGAAAATGCTGTATTATACTTTAAAGTTTAAACAGTTCAATATGTGTTAATAATTTGTAAAAAATCATTTTATTAAAAACCTTTAAGAAAGCCGACGCAAAAAATCTCGAGTTGGACAACAATTGACGAAATGCATCCTTTTTCCCAATGACTTTCGCTTTTTTTTTTTTACTGTTACAAATTGTTTCTTTCCATTCTAAAAACTCATTTAATATTTAATAATGTAGTATTTATTGAATACAACACGTTTCATATATAGTTTTTCTACTAAAAAATTCCATGGCCATGTTAAGCGAAAAAGAATATATATTTATCGTTATTTTATCCTTCCCTATGTCAAAAAGGAAGCAATTTAGAAATCGCTGTCCAGATCTTATAGTTAATTTTCTTGAAATATCTGGCAACTTTACGTGCTGTCTGCTGTCATTCTCTCATTTAAAGCGAATATGTAACTACACTAGAAATGCGCAAGGGTAAGAAAGGCTTGCAAGTTTAGCTATAATCTCAATTGAGAAAAAGCTTCTTAAGGATATGAAAACCGATGCCTTTTACGAAGAAATAATAGATATATTTAATAAAAAAGAAAGAAGAATAGAATTAACCTATAAGTAAGTAGATGATTATGTGTGTTTTGTTTTTATTATATACGAGTATTTTAAAGTTTTATTTTTATTTTATATAATCTCTGTTGTTTTTGCTTGAATTGCTTCCCCTTGACGAAAAATCACCGCACGCCACTGATATATATATATATATATATATACTTGTTCCTTGTTCGGGTTCCGTGCGTCGGTCTTTCTTCACACGAAGGTCAAGCTGGTAGCCCCGCCTCTAGTCCTGGCTTGGTGGAGGAGCGAGTTGCCCTCTTGCGCTCTCCATCGTGCATAGCTGTACACCCAACTCATCTGGTACCGTCCTGAGCCAGGCATCTAGTCTTCTCTTGAAGACTTCAACTTTGACCCCTGTAATGTTTCTGAGGCCCTTTGGAAGCTGGTTGAAAATTCTTGGCCCCCTGACAACCAAACTATTTTCCTTCACCACAGTTGAGGAAGTCCCTTGTCGGGCCTTTAATTTGGGAACACTACACATTCTGCCTTTCCTATTTTCCAACGTTGTCTGGATGATAATTGGGTTTTGTTTGAGGTTTGGTACCAGTTTTTCGATGATTTTCCATATGTAGATTATGGTATACCTCTCTCTTCTTTCCAGGGAGTACAGATTTAGTTTGTGTAGTCTTTCCCTGTAGTTGAGTTCTTTGCAGCCATCAATCTTGGCTGTGAAATGTGTCTGCGTTTCTTCTAGTTTATTAATTTCTTCCTTTTTATATGGGGACGCCAAAACTGAGCAGTATTCAAGTTTTGATATGATCAGTGTTCTCAGCAGGGGAATCATTACTGTCTTGTCCCTCCTTTTGAACGTTCTTAGTACCTGTTCCGCGACTCTTTTTGCTTTGTTTATTGCTATCTGATTTTCTCTCTCGAATTTGGCATCTTCGGTCATTATTACCCCCAAGTCGACCGCTTTCGTGCTTCTCTGAATTTCTTGTCTATCTGGAGCATAATATGCAGTCTGTTTAAGTTCCTCATTTCTACCATATCTCAAGATCTGAAATTTCTCCGTGTTAAATGTCATATTGTTGTCTATACGTTACGTATAAGATCTGTGACACATGGAACAGGTTACCTTCGGAAGTTGTGACCAGTTCCTCTGTGGATCAGTTCAAGAAAAGGTTAGACGAAATCTTGCACACTATTTGAGTGTGTAAAGACATTTAGGACCTCAGTCTGCGGAAATTTCTTTTCCTATAAAATAGTTAATATCTGGAACCAACTGCAGGAGTTCGCTTGCTCGGTCTCTGTGAGCAAGCTAAATATAGAGCTATTTATATATTCTCCACTTTCCTGTAAAATTTCCTTGGCTAGTTTTCCAGGGTCAAGGTATTTTCTTCAACCTTTTTCCGTACCTGCCTCTGGCAGGGAGGGAGCGGAGGGTGGGGAGAGAGCCTTCTACTTTTCTATCCAGTTTTCTACGTACTACTGCTAGCATAGTTGAATGACAAAATTTTCCCTGGCACCCGTTGCCATTGGTACCTCCTCGGTATGGGCCGCAAGGCCTTTTGAGGTACTTCTTTTCCTTGTAACTCCTTGTAACTCTCTCTCTCTCTCTCTCTCTCTCTCTCTCTCTCTCTCTCTCTCTCTCTCTCTCATCTTTAAGAAAGGGGGATCACGAAAGTCCAGGGAACTATCGTCCTATTAGTCTCACTTCAGTTGTAGGTAAATTATTAGAAAGGATAATAGCTGATAGAATCGTTGACCATTTGGATTCCTACAAGCTGCTTGGGGACTCCCAACATGGGTTTAGACGGCATAGGTCGTGTCTCACCAACTTGCTCGAGTTTTTCCACGTCATGTTGAGTGAGTACGATAAGAGTAGGGCGATTGATATACTTTATCTCGACTTTCAGAAAGCCTTTGATAAGGTACCTCACCGCCGGCTAATGGCGAAAGTGCGCGCGCTGGGTATCGGTGGGGAAATAGGTAGGTGGATTGAAAACTGGCTGAGGAATAGGCGGCAGAGGGTGGTAATTAAAGGGGCTAGTTCGGGTTGGGCCTCGGTCACTAGTGGGGTTCCTCAGGGTTCCGTTTTGGGGCCACTGTTGTTTACCATTTACATAAATGATATCGACGGTGGCATCGTCAGTCGGATCGCCAAATTCGCTGATGACACCAAGCTTGGGGCCAATGTTGGGACGCCCGAAGCGATCGAGGAACTGCGTGCGGACCTAGGTAGGATAGGAGAGTGGTCCGAAAAATGGCAAATGCCGTTTAACTTGGGTAAATGCAAAGTGATGCACATTGGCTACGCCAATCCCAAGTCGGACTACTCGATGTTGGGCAGTAATATCGAGGTGACTGATTTAGAAAAGGACTTGGGTGTGCTAATTAGCAGCGACCTTAAGTTTACGAAACAGTGTGTAGAGGTGGAAAAGAAAGCCCAGAAACTATTGGGTTATATCAGGAGGCAATTTCAGTTTCGGAACAAGGAGATTGTGCTCTCACTGTACAATTCCCTTGTTCGGCCGTACCTGGAGTATGCTGTGCAGTTCTGGTCGCCCACCCTCAGGAAAGATATTGAGAGGCTGGAGCGAGTGCAGGCGAGGGCCACAAAGTTAATCCCTTCGGTTCGGCATATGGGCTACAATCGACGGTTACGCGCCCTGAACTTGTTTTCACTTGAAACTCGGAGGCTGCGCGGTCAACTGATCGAGGTTTTCAAGCTCTTACGCGGGTTCAACGATGTCGATTTTAGAAGCATGTTTAGTTTAAATGATAACCCAACTCGTAACAATGGTTGGAAGTTGGATTTGAAACGGTTTAGGACTAGTGTGTGTGGGAATTACTTTACGTATAAGATCTGTGACACATGGAACAGGTTACCTTCGGAAGTTGTGAACAGTTCCTCTGTGGATCAGTTCAAGAAAAGGTTAGACCAAATTTTGCACACTCTTTGAGTGTGTAGAAAATTTTCCGTGGCACCCGTTGCCATTGGTACCTCCTCGGTATGGGCCGCAAGGCCTTTTGAGGTACTTCTTTTCCTTGTAACTCTCTCTCTCTCTCTCTCTCTCTCTCTCTCTCTCTCTCTCTCTCTCTCTCTCTCTCTCTCTCTCTCTCTCTCTCTCCTCTCTCTCTCTCTCTCTCCTCTCTCCTCTCTCTCTCTCTCTCTCTCTCTCTCTCTCTCTCTCTCTCCTCTCTCTCTCTCTCTCTCTCCATGGTGCTGCAGTCTGCTGCCATACCCTCAAAACTGGTCACCCCTGCTTCAACGCAGCCTAAGTGGTTCAATCGTGGCATCGCTTCGGCTATCCGAAATAGGAAAGTAGTGTATAGGAGGGCGAAGGCCAATCGTTCCCACGAGAACACTGAAGCGTATGTCCGCCTGTGTAGGGAAGTGAAGGCGAAGGTTAGGCTAGCGAAACGTAACGAAGAACTACGGGTGGCAAGCCTCTGCAAGAGGAACCCTAAGGAGTTCTTCAGTTATGTTAATAGTAGAAAGCCTATTAGAAGCATGATAGGTCCTTTAAAGGACGGAAGCGGCGTTCTGCGGACCTCCGACGCGGACATCGCTAAGGTGCTTAATGAGTACTTTGCGGGAGTGTTCACCAGGGAGGATACCCGCGTCATCCCCGAGCCAGCTGTGAGGCACGAAGGTGCTGACCTGGATAGTGTTAGATGTACCGCGACAGTCGTTGCTCATAGAATAGACAAACTGAGCGCGTTTAAGGCTCCTGGGCCAGACCAGTTTCTCCCCAGTGTTTTGCGAGAAGTGCGCGACCAGGTGGCTCCCCACCTGGCTACAGTCTTCAACAAATCGTTGGAGATGGGCCAGGTGCCTGGTGACTGGAGAGAGGCCAACGTGACCCCTATCTTTAAGAAAGGGGATCACGAAAGTCCAGGGAACTATCGTCCTATTAGTCTCACTTCAGTTGTAGGTAAATTATTAGAAAGGATAATAGCTGATAGAATCGTTGACCATTTGGATTCCTACAAGCTGCTTGGGGACTCCCAACATGGGTTTAGACGGCATAGGTCGTGTCTCACCAACTTGCTCGAGTTTTTCCACGTCATGTTGAGTGAGTACGATAAGAGTAGGGCGATTGATATACTTTATCTCGACTTTCAGAAAGCCTTTGATAAGGTACCTCACCGCCGGCTAATGGCGAAAGTGCGCGCGCTGGGTATCGGTGGGGAAATAGGTAGGTGGATTGAAAACTGGCTAAGGAATAGGCGGCAGAGGGTGGTAATTAAAGGGGCTAGTTCGGGTTGGGCCTCGGTCACTAGTGGGGTTCCTCAGGGTTCCGTTTTGGGGCCACTGTTGTTTACCATTTACATAAATGATATCGACGGTGGCATCGTCAGTCGGATCGCCAAATTCGCTGATGACACCAAGCTGGGGCCAATGTTGGGACGCCCGAAGCGATCGAGGAACTGCGTGCGGACCTAGGTAGGATAGGAGAGTGGTCCGAAAAATGGCAAATGCCGTTTAACTTGGGTAAATGCAAAGTGATGCACATTGGCTACGCCAATCCCAAGTCGGACTACTCGATGTTGGGCAGTAATATCGAGGTGACTGATTTAGAAAAGGACTTGGGTGTGCTAATTAGCAGCGACCTTAAGTTTACGAAACAGTGTGTAGAGATGGAAAAGAAAGCCCAGAAACTATTGGGTTATATCAGGAGGCAATTTCAGTTTCGGAACAAGGAGATTGTGCTCTCACTGTACAATTCCCTTGTTCGGCCGTACCTGGAGTATGCTGTGCAGTTCTGGTCGCCCACCCTCAGGAAAGATATTGAGAGGCTGGAGCGAGTGCAGGCGAGGGCCACAAAGTTGATCCCTTCCGTTAGGCATATGGGCTACAATCGACGGTTACGCGCCCTGAACTTGTTTTCGCTTGAAACTCGGAGGCTGCGCGGTCAACTGATCGAGGTTTTCAAGCTCTTACGAGGGTTCAACGATGTCGATTTTAGAAGTATGTTTAGTTTAAATGATAACCCAACTCGCAACAATGGTTGGAAGTTGGATTTGAAACGGTTTAGGACTAGTGTGTGTGGGAATTACGTTACGTATAAGATCTGTGACACATGGAACAGGTTACCTTCGGAAGTTGTGAACAGTTCCTCTGTGGATCAGTTCAAGAAAAGGTTAGACGAAATCTTGCACACTATTTGAGTGTGTAAAGACATTTAGGACCTCAGTCTGCGGAAATTTCTTTTCCTGTAAAATAGTTGATATCTGGAACCAACTTCCCTCAGAGGATGTTTCCAGTCAAAGTGTAAATCTGTTTAAAATAGGCTAGACAAAGTACAGAACACACTCATAGTTTAAGATTAAAACCTCAGAAAACTCTGCAGGAGTTCGCTTGCTCGGTGTCTCTGTGAGCAAGCTAAATATAGAGCTATTTATATATTCTCCACTTTCCTGTAAAATTTCCTTGGCTACTTTTCCAGGGTCAAGGTATTTTCTTCAACCTTTTTCCGTACCTGCCTCTGGCAGGGAGGGAGCGGAGGGTGGGGAGAGCCTTCTACTTTTCTATCCAGTTTTCTACTACTGCTAGCATAGTTTGAAAGACAAAATTTTCCCTGGCACCCGTTGCCATTGGTACCTCCTCGGTATGGGCCGCAAGGCCTTTTGAGGTACTTCTTTTCCTTGTAACTCCTTGTAACTCTCTCTCTCTCTCTCTCTCTCTCTCTCTCTCTCTCTCTCTCTCTCTCTCTCTCTCTCTCAGGCCTCCACTTCATTTGCATTGCTGATTTTTCTGGTGATTTTTGTATCGTCTGCAAATGATGTTACTATACTGTTGCTGTTTACTCCACTGTCTATGTCTGTTAGCATGATAATGAACAGGAGTGGGGCCAGCACTGTACCTTGTGGTACTGAGCTGCGTACTTCTGATTCTGATGATGATACACCTTGAATTTTGACCACCTGTAGTCGATTTCTGAGGAAGTTGTAGATCCATTTTTCCACTTTGTCTGTTATTCCCATATGTTTCATTTTATGTGCTATTATACCATGATCGCATTTGTCAGAAGCTTTAGCAAAATCTGTGTGTATATATATGACATCATAGTTTTCATTGCCTTCAAGTGCATCTAGGATATTGTTATAATGCTCTATAAGTTGTGATAGGCATCATCTTTCTGATCGAAATCCGTGATGATTTTCGTTGAATCTTTCCAGTGTCTCCAAGAAGTCATATATTTTCTCTGACTATTCTTTCAAAAATTTTGGTGAGGTGGGACGTCAAGGACACTGGTCTATAGTTTTTTGCTCGAGATCTATCTATCTCCTTTATATAGAGGGACGATGTTTGCTCTTTTCAAGATGCTCGGTATTTCCCCCGTCTCTCGGGATCTTCTCCATATCCAGTATAAGGGTGAAGCTATTTCATTTTTACAGTTTTTAATTAATAATGCGTTCCATTTGTCCGGACCTGCAGCTGAATGTGATTTCATTTGTCCTATACCTCTCGCTATATCTTCTTGGGTAAAATCAGTCTGTTATACATTCTCCTTGCAATTTCTCTTCGAAGAATGCATCTTGCAATTTCTCTTTGAAGAATGCATCTATGTCAGGTATCGCTTTGTCACTTTTTCGGGTACTGAATACAGATTCATACTGGGCTCTCAATGTTTCAGATATTTCTTTTAGATCGTCTGTTAGTTCATTATTTCCTTTCCTTAAGGGCCTGATAGTAGCGCGCGCGTTTTTGTTTTCCTTTTCGCATAGCTGTAGAAGTATTTTGGATTATCCTTTGCTTCTACCGCCTTTTCCTCTTCCCCCTCTGTATGGCCCTTTATCAGAGTTTGTATTTCCCAATCGATTCTCTCCAGTTTTTCTTGCATTTCTTTCCTGGTAGTGTTGTCTCCGCAATTAGCTAACTTCGTCGCTACTCTCTCTCTTTTGCGGAATATTCTTCTCTTTCGCCTGTCAAGCCAGCTCCTCTTTCCTTTTGGCTGTGCTTTCGGAGCATATTTTTCCAATATTCTCAGCGTCTTTTCTTCGAAGGTTGTTAGCATTTCCTCAGTTGTTTTATTCTCGAAAACTGTTCTCCACTCTATTTCGGCCATGTGTGATCTGATTTCTTCACAATTCATGGTCTTGAGTTTAAGTTAAAAGCCCCAAATTTGCTTCTTCCTTCCGTATGTGTATTGTCTTTTAAAGTTATCGCCATATTTGTTGAAACTCGATTATATTGTGGTCTGAGATAATAGTTGGAGTTATTTTTATATCCGCAATCAAGTTCATGTTATTTGTGAATACGAGATCTAGGCACTTATTTTTCCTGGTATTTTCTGTTATCTCCTGTGTCAGCATAAACTTGTTTGCGAGAGCCATCAACATTCTTGCTTGCTCCTGGGCCTCTCTTGTGCCCCCCCTTATCTTGCTGTATAAATATATTTCTACCCACCTTTTTGTAATTTATAAGTGGGAAATTAAAATCGCCACAGAGTATTATATTAGGGGATGAAGAGTTTACGGACTTTATTAGGGTTCTGATATCAATGGCATCCGAAAATTTTCCATTTGGAGAGTTCGGAGGTCTATAGATGACTATCAGTACCACGTTTAGTTTCTCTATTTTCACAGCAAAAGGTTCCACGAAACTGTTAGATTTACTTATTACCGTCTTTGTCATATGCCTTTCATGTGTATAAATAGCACAACCACCTTTACGTCTCGCTGTTCTATCCACTCTTGTAAGTTGAAACTATCAATATACAATTCTTTCTTATCGATAGTGTTCGCAGTTATCACAGTTTCCTTGGCAGTCTTTAAGATATGTTTCTGTGATTGCATGCGATGTTCGTCCTTGTTTCGTCGATAACACCTTTCAGGTACGAAACTTTGTTTAGTGAATTGTTCGGTTTCATTCCTTGAATATTTGCCAGGACAATGTTTATGTTCTTTGTTTTGCATTGCCCCTTGTACATTTTAAGTTCGTTGTCCTTTGATATCGCGTTTTGTAGCCTTGTGGTCCTCCGAGATGGATCCGTTCTCGCCTACCTGTTCTGGTAGCTTTTTGCCATGTAGCGGTCCGGCTCGAGGGTTCCCAGCTGTGTATAGGTCGAGTTTTTAAGACTGAATTCTTAGGCAAAAATTAGGGGGTCGACCTACAGTATATAAGGGTAACATTTTCGTGGGGTTGAAATCAGTGCACGATGGGGAGGGCTAGGAGCTACTGTTAGCTTCAGACATGAAAAATATTTACCATCTAGTACCAGTAAACAATGAAAACAAAATATGTACCAATTATTAAAATTACAAAATGGTAGCACAGGATGATATAAAACATAAAATGAATACATTTTTAAGTTTATTTAAAAGTTTATTTATATGCCATAAAATATGGTGCTTTATTACCCTAATTTGTTGTTCCACTACCCTCAACAACTGGGGTCGACCTATACACGAGGCATATAAATTAATGATTTCTTGGCCAAAAATCAAGGGTCAACCTATACTCGGGTATATACGTTATATATATATATATATATATATATATATATATATATATATATATGATACACACAGACCGTGCATGGAACAAGGAACTCTTCTGGGATAATTAAATCCACTATAGTCCGAATAAGTAATGGTAAATGACAAATACCATAGTTTTTCTTTTTCATGATGCTAGCTCAGAATAGTTCTTTGTATCTTAAAAAAACTCAGGGGACCATTCTGAGTTCATTCCCACACACACACACACACTATAATATAATATATATATATCATATATTATATATATATATATATATATATATATATATATATATATATTATTTTATAATATATATATTTATATATATATATATATATATATATATATATATATATATATATATATATATATATGTTTCAGACCAACAAAGACCCTAGTATCCACTCATGGCTGGTCTAACTGTATTCGTAATTGTGTATTGTGCATGTCCTCCGTGGTGGCGGAGGGGACCTACAGTTTTACGTGGGTTCCGAACCACGAGCCTTAATTTTACTACCTTAAACTATACCCAATCTATCAACATATGCGTCTAATCGATTTTTAAACATGTTTATAGACGTGCTACTAATTACTTCTACCGGCAAACTATTCCACCTATTTACTATTCTATGCGTAAAAAAGTTTTTGGCAACTGTTATCTCGAACCTTTTACTTGTCAACTTACACCCGTTATTTCTAGTCCTATTATATTGAGATATTTCGAAAAAGCTATCTCTACGTTATCGAACCCATTCATAATTTTGAAAACATGGATTAGATCACCCCTAAGCCTCCTAGTCTCGAGTGTAGTCAATTTTAACTGCTTAAGCCTGTCCTCGTACGACTTCGACCTCAGCGACGGAATCATCTTAGTTGCTCGTCTTTGAACTCTTTCGATTTTGTCTATATCTTTTCGCATATACGGATTCCAAAACTGGATCGCGTATTCCAAATGAGGTGTAACTAATGATTTATAAAGAGGAACAATAATATCGCGCGATTTGTACTCAAAATTCCTAGCTATAAAACCTAGCACTTTGTTTGCTTTTTTGACCGCTGCTGTACTTTGTTTCGCTACTTTTAAATCACCAGTGACTATAACTCCTAAATCTTTGTCCTGCTCTACGCTTGCTAACTCCTTCCCTGACATACTATACGCAAAATTACCGTTACGCGAACCTATATGTAAAATTTTGCACTTATCGACGTTAAATCTCATTTGCCATGTGACTGACCAATCAACGTTTTTATTGATCTTCCTGGATTTTACCTCTATCTTCGTCATTAATCACCCTACCACCCAACTTCATGTCATCCGCAAACTTTGAAACTGTACTCACTAGGCCGACATCTAAATTGTTTATATATATATATATATATATATATATATTTTTTTTATTTTTTTTTTGTATTGGGGCGTTTACCGCCATTTCCCGCTATATGGTAGCGGATATCATGGCGAGGCGGAATACGAGAAAGAGAAACGGAGACGGAGAAAAGGCACTAGAAAAGGGAGAACAGCGGGACTACAGGTGAGAAGCCACCTAAAGCTCAGATAGGATGCGAGATTGGGAGAGGAAGAGGAAAAGACGGTCAAGCGAGAAGAGAGGGCTCTCAGCGAGCATAAGGCGTAAACGTTCGGGGAGGGGGAAATCAGAAAGGAACGGAAAAGCGCGACGACGTACTGACGACAGGGTGGGGCATTCCACAAGGATGTGAGAGACGGTGAGGGGCGACTGGCAGGAGGCGCAACGAGGAGCCTCCTGCCGGAACATAAGATAGCCGTGCGTGAGGCGCGTATGGCCGATGCGAAGCCGCGCAAGGACGACCTCTTTGTGTCTGGAGCGGTGGAAAGAGGACACCCAATATGACAGACGGGGGCGGATGGACCAGAGTTTATTTCCGGTGGCATCGTCCCAGGACTGTTGCCACATGCGATCGTAAAAGGAACGAAAGACCTGCACATAGTCTGAGAAGGGGAGCGGGCGGGGGAGGGGAGGCAGCGAGGCGGCGGACCGGGCTAAGCGGTCCGCCGCCTCATTACCGGAAACACCAACATGGGCGGGAACCCAGCAGAAGGTGACCCGGATCCGGTGAATGGTGTGCAGGACGGTACTCCTGTTGAATAAGGCGTACGAGGGGGTCCGGGGAATCATAGCGCTCGAGCGCCTGAAGGGCGCTCAGCGAGTCCGAAAAAATGGTACAGGAGGACTGCGAACAACCCGATACCAGACGGAGGGCTTCCAGAAGGGCAAAGAGCTCCGCGGAAAAGATGGAGGCCTGAACCGGCAGGGGGATACCCCGGGAGGTAGGTGACAATGACGGAGAGAAGACGGCGGCCGCGACACCTGCAGGGGAGCGCGAGCCGTCGGTGTAGACGGGAACGTCGTCCGAATGGACGGGAAGATGGGCCAGAAAAGAAGACCGGAGGACGGCAGGAAGAGACTCCTTACGCAGGCCACGGAGCGCCTGGCAACGGCAGATAGGGGTGGTCCGCCAGGGGGGCGACAGATCGAAGGAGAACGGCAGAATAGAGGGTGGGGGGATCCCCAGGGACGAGAAAATCTCGGCCAGAGAGGCAGCGAAATGCCACGTGTCAGGCCGGGGTAGCGCCTGGGAGATCGCGGAGAAGAGTAGGGACTTCGGGAGGCGGCAGATGCGAAGGTAACACTTCGCCATGAGAAGGCCCGGCGAAGGGGCAGGGGGGGGTGTCCACAGTCCACCTGAAGACTAGCGACAGGGGACGAGCGGAATGCACCCGACGCCAGGCGAAGGCCACGGTGGAGAAGAGGATCCAGCATACGGAGTGCCGGAGAGGAGGCGGAGCTGTAGACCACACAGCCGTAGTCGACACGGGATTGCACCAGGGAGGTGTACAGGCGCAGCAGAGTACGCCTGTCCGCCCCCCAGGTCGTGTGGGACAGATGACCCAAAAGGGAGAGGGTGCGGCGAGATGTTTGCCGCAACCGCCTAAGGTGTGGAACCCAACCGAAAAATCCGTCGAGGGTCATACCCAGGAATCTAACGGATGGGACGAGGGGAAGAGGAGTGCCGGCAAGGGTAAGAGCGAAGGTATGCGACAGACGGAGGCGCCGAGGACGGAAAAGCATACTGGAAGACTTAGAGGTTGAGAAAGCATAGCCAACCAAGGACGCCCAGCGAACCACCGCATTGATGGCTAGCTGGAGCCGACGTTCAGCCAAAGACGGGAGGCGGCCAGAGCAATAGATAGCCAGGTCATCGGCATAGAGGGAGCTACGAACGGATGTAGGCAGGACCGTAGCGGACTGTGTTCATCACGAGTGAGAACACAAGACGCTAAGACCTACCCTGAGGGACACCCTCCTCCAACGGAAAGCGGTCAGAGAGGGCAGAACCGATGCGGACGCGGAAAGACGGGCGGACAAGAGTTATAAATAAAGGAAGGGAAAGCCTACGAAACCAGGAGCGTAAGCAGTCGAAGACCGCGCTCCGCCGGGTAGTATCGTAGGCCTTCTGGAGTCGAAAAAGACGGCGAGTACAAATTGACGCGGAGAAAGCCTCCTGCACGTCATGGCTAAGGAGAAGGAGGGGGTCGGTGGTAGACCGAGCGCCGGAAACCAGCCTGGGTAGCAGGGTACTGTCACTCGCTCTCCAAGGTAAAGGACAGCCGCGAGGCACCATCGCCTCCATCACCTTGCAGGCACAGCATGTTAGGGAAATGGGGCGATAGTTCGACGGGAGTGAGGGTCTTTATCGGGCTTCGGGATGGGACGACGATGGACTCACGCCATCGGTCCGGAAATGAACCCTCCAACAAATCCGATTATAGAGGTCCAGTAGAAAGCTGAGAGCAGAGGGGTGGAGATGCCGTAAAAGGTCATAGGGATATTATCGGGCCGGGGGCGGAGGAGCGTCGGGGCGGAGGGCCTCCCGAAGCTCTGTCATGTGGAAGAGGTGATTATAGGGGTCATTCCTATGAGGTGGAAATTCCGGTGGGTCGCGGCGGGAGTGGGGGGAATCGGAACTGGAGATGGCTGCAAAGTGCGCCGCGAGTGCGTTCGCGACGGCCTCCGGATCGGACACGAACTCGTCGTCCCCGACCCGAAGCACCGGGGGTCGAGGGGGGACACGGGTCCCCTCAAAGCTACGCACCTTGCGCCAAACAGTCAAGGGGGCAGTCGAGGAGGAGATCCGGACACGTAACTCCGCCAGGAGGTACGCCGGGCCAGTTTCAGGACCCGACGGGCCACTGCCTTCAGGCGCTGAAATTCTATCTTGTGCTCCAGCTGGCGGGTCCGGTAGAAGCGGCGGCCGGCACGGCGCCGCTCCTGAACGGCATGGGCACTCTGGGGTCCACCATGGGACGCTTCGCGGTCTGGGGGAGCCAGAGGTACGGGGGATGCAACTGGCGGCAGCCGAGAGGATCTTACTCTCGAGGAAGGCGAGGCCTCATTGACGGAGGGAAAGGCAGGAATTGATGGCGAGATCGCCGTGCCCCTCGCGTATGAGGCCCAGTCTGCTCGGGCGAACAGCCAGCGCGGGCGGACAGAGGTGTGGGGGAGGAGACGGGTCGGGGTAAGACACACTGGGAAATGGTCACTGCCGGAAGAATCCGGCAGGACCTCCCAGGTGAACTCCGTCACGATTTCGAGGGAAACCAGGGAAAGGTCGATACAGGTGAAACTGTCATGGGCCGAGTGAAGGCAGGTTGGGGAGCCATCGTTCAGAAAGGTGAACTCGAGCTCGTCCATAAGGGAGAGAAGGGTCCCGGAGAGAAAGTGGAGCAAACGTCCCCCCAGGCCGGGTCCCGACTGTTGAAGTCCCCGAGAATCAGAAAAGGGCGGGGAAGCTGGAGAATTAGGTCACGGAGAGAATCGGGTGGAGGGCGTACGTTAGGGAGAGGTAAAGAGAGCAGACCGTGAGCTGGCGCCCCAAGAAAAGGCGCACGGCCACAGCTTGCAGGACTGTACGGAGCGGGAGGGGGCGGAAAGGGACGGAGCGGTGCACGAAGACCGCGGCGCCCCCCCTCCCAGCCCCATCGAGAGGCGGGGAAGGGAGCCCGCAGTAACCGGACACTCGAGGGAGGGAACGGGATCCCAGAATCGTCTCCTGAAGGCAGAAACACGCCGGACACCTGGAGGCCAGGAGAGAGGAGAGACTCTCGAGGCCTACCAGGAGCCCGCGGATGTTCCACTGCAGGAGCGAGGTATAGGGGGGGTAGGAAGGTCAGCGTAAAGGATGATTATGGGTGGGTGGGCCGATCGGGCGGCCCGAGATTAAAGAGGGAATCGGAAAGCCCCGGAGTTCAGTGAGGGACGCCGAACGAGGACGAGGGCGAAGGCGAGGGTCCCCCCGACGAGGGGGCGATGTGGAACCAGACGCCGGCAAGTCCTCCAGAGGAGGAGTCTCCGGACGTCCGGGGGAGAGCGATGCAGAGAAGGGGATGTGAGAGGTATCCAGAATGCCCCTCCCTTCACCGGAGGTGCGGGGGAGGCAGGACTACGAGGGGGAGTGGAAAATAATACCTCACCCAGAGGCATTGGCAGGTCGAGGAGAGAGATGGGGCGGGTCAAACGCGGGGGCGTGCACGTCCCACCCACGCCGACCAGGCGGGCGAGTTCCCCCTCCAGTGGGTCCATCGACCGGGCCGGAGAGGGGTGTATCTCAGCCCCCACCACGAGGGCCGACGGGGACCCCAGGGGGGAGCGTGCATAACGGTTGCGCAGTGGGGACGGTGAGGACACCGGGGCGGTAGGGCGAAGGGGGCGTTTGTGTTAGAAGAGGAAGGTGATGCGAGGCTTATGGCGTCGAACCTTTCGGGGTCACCACTGGCGCGGCGCTTGCGGCCCCTATCCCTCCGTCGTGCGGCCCGCGTGGGTGACGGCGGGTCACGATCCGGAATGGGGGTGGCCGAAGGCGCCGGTGGAGAGGGCGTAGAAGGGGCAGGGGGGGTTGCCGACGAAGCATCGGCGTTCGCGGAGGGAGCACGTGGGGACGCGCTGGTAGTACGGGGAGCCGCGGTAGGAGTCCGCTGGGCGGCAGAGGATGGACTGGGAGTAGCGGACACGGTGGGTGGAGGCGCGTTGGGAACCGCCGGTGAGGACGGGGTCCGGGAACGGAGAGCCTCGGCGTACGAGGCACCACGCCGGGCCTCGCCGCCACGCAACCGCTCCCGCGCCTCCCGAGCGCTGAGAAACTCTGATGAACAGAGGGCCCGAAACTCCCTTTCAAAGAGGAAGGACGGGCAAGAGCGGGATGAAGCAGGGTGTGGTCCATGGCAGTTGGTGCAGGAAGGCGGAGCAGTACAGGGCAAGGGGTGGGGAGGGCCGCCGCAGCGGACACACAACGGGGCCGGCTGACGGCAGGAGCTGCTCACGTGGCCAAACCTATTACACTGAAAACAGCGCGTAGGATCTGGCACGTATGGTCGTACTGAGAATTCGCACGCTCGTCTCTCACCAAAGCCCCAGAATACCGAAACGGGGGCACCAGTGAGTCGAAAGTGAGGAGCAGGCGAGGAGAAGGGGCAGTTGGGGACCGCGATCTGTCGGGAAAGCGGTACACCCTCAAAACACCCTGGGAGGCGAGGTCAATCTGGAGGTCTTCCACCGGGATGGGTAGAAGACGAGCAGCGTAAATTGTGCCCTGGCACTGATTGAGGCGGGGGTGGGGAGTCACCGTGATCCCGCAGCCCAGGACATCGGGGATAGCGAGCAGAGAGGAGGTTTCGGCAGAGGAACGCGACCTTATCAAAATGGAGCCATCCCTCTGAGGCCGAAGGTCAAAACGCGCCGTCCCCGTCTTCCCATGGATCGCTCGAAAGAGACGTTCGTGGTTAGTGGGGAGGGGCTTGGAGGAGGAGGGGCGGAGGACGAGGAACTTGTCCATCGTCCTAAGGCCGAGTGAAGCCGTCTGGCCAAACACCACCGGAACTTCGAGGGGGCGAGAAGACGAGAAAGGCGGACGGCGACGTCGGGGCCCACGTCCCCCAGGGGCCGAGGGGGCCGGGGGCGATGAGGCCCGACCGGAGTGGGAGGCGACCGGGGCCGCGGGCCTCCCACCTGAGGGCGAAAAAGCAGGTGGGTCCCTATCGGGACGTGGAATATGGGGGGATCCAGGGGTCGGGGGGTCCACTGCAGGTCCATCCGCTACTGGCGGGGGTCGGGCAGCGGCGCCACGAGCCTGGGGAAGAGAGGGAGAGGAGGCGTCGGCAAGAAGAGCAGACGGGGTGGGCGAGGGCTGCCGACTGCCCTTACCAGACCCACGGTCCAAAGAGGTAGTCAGAGGGAGGTCAGATGCACAAGCCGGGTCGTCAACGAGGTCCATTAGAGTTGTAAGTGTTTCCATAGAAAATTTTTATTGTAGTTTCGCGCCCGGGGCCGCGGGGAACCGATTACCCGGGGCCCAAGGGGACCAAGCGCACGCCGGCGGGGGGTGGGTGCCTCGTCCCATGCAGGTACCCCCGTTTCAAAAGGGGCCCTTGCAGCGTCGAGAGTTCCCCCCCGCCGGCAGCAAAGACCAAGGCCCCCCAGGGTCCCAGGCCTGGGCACCCTACCAGCCAACTTAGTCCGGCCCCGGCCATGGGGGCGAGACCCCCAGCGACCAGCCCCGGCAGCCCACGGGGCGCGCGAAGTGAACAGAGAAAGCAGAAAAAACAGAGGGGGCAAGGAAGAGGGTAAAGAGGGGAAGACAGGAAAGAGGGGGCTGTAGGATAGCAGGGTATGCTAAAAGTCCACTTCGCAACCGGGCGGGGACCCGGCAGGGCCCCCAGCCGCGGCTGAGCCCCCTCGCCACATGTAGGCAGGAGCCCGCGGGCGATCCACCCCAGAAAGACCGCCCGCGGGGAGGGGGATATATATATATATATATATATATATCTATATATATATATATATATATATATATTATATATATATATAATATGAAAATTATTTCACGAAAGTAACAATGAAAAATATTTATGATGAATAAAACCACGAAGGAAGGAACACAAAAAGGTGCTCAAGCGCTTTCGTCTAATGACATCCTCAGGAACACTGAAGTACATAAAAGGTTACGGCCTATATATAGGTTACAGAAAGAAAAAAAATAAATAACATACATACATACAAACATATATATATATATATATATATATATATATATATATATATATTATCGGCTATTGATTGGTGGCGTGGAAAACGCAGTTTAATAATGAACAGGAACACCAGAGAAAATACAAACATCCTTCAAGGTTTAATAGTACCAACGTTTCGGAATGCACTAATTCCATCTTCAGGGCTAAAACAATAAAATTCCAAATCACATACAAAATTACAAAATACAAATTGCTTAATAACAATTTAAAATAAACTTAAAAAAAAAAAAAATTATAAAAAGTAGCTAAGAAAATGTAAAACATTAAAACTAAAAGGTAAATAAATGTGAAGTTAACAAGTTAAAATTATAAAAAGTAAAAGCATTAAAACTGAAATGTATATAAAATAAACTAGTACCTTAACCAAAAAACATAGCAGATCTATCGATGATTCGTCAGAATTTAGGTCTGGTTTTAGTTTATAAATAAACAGAGACTCCATAATTTTAAGCTTAAGGTCAGAGCTTCCAGCAGCAAGTACGATGAAATTAGACTGTGAAATTGGGTGGTTATTGTTGTGCGAGTGATTACGTATGAGAGAATTAGGTGGTTTGCCAAGGGGTAAATTTGTACGGACCGATTTACCGAGATGTTCGTAAATACGAGATTTTAAATGTCTTTTAGTTTTACCTATATATGACCCCATACAGTGGTCACACTTGTATTGATAAACTATAGATGACTTAAGAAGTGTAGGAATAACATCCTTGTATTTAAATAAATGGTAAATCGATTTAGACGGGGTGAATATAATTTTTATACACAGTTGTGGAATTCTACCCCACTGTGTATAAAAATTATATTCACCCCGTCTAAATCGATTTACCATTTATTTAAATACAAGGATGTTATTCCTACACTTCTTAAGTCATCTATAGTTTTCAATACAAGTGTGACCACTGTATGGGGTCATATATAGGTAAAACTAAAAGACATTTAAAATCTCGTATTTACGAACATCTCGGTAAATCGGTCCGTACAAATTTACCCCTTGGCAAACCACCTAATTCTCTCATACGTAATCACTCGCACAACAATAACCACCCAATTTCACAGTCTAATTTCACCGTACTTGCTGCTGGAAGCTCTGACCTTAAGCTTAAAATTATGGAGTCTCTGTTTATTTATAACTAAAACCAGACCTAAATTCTGACGAATCATCGATAGATCTGCTATGTTTTGGTTAAGGTACTAGTTTATTTTATTTACATTTCAGTTTTAATGCTTTTACTTTTTATAATTTTAACTTGTTAACTTCACATTTATTTACCTTTTAGTTTTAATGTTTTACATTTTCTTAGCTCTTTTTATAATTTTTTTTTTTTTTTTTTTAAGTTTATTTTAAATTGTTATTAAGCAATTTGTATTTTGTAATTTTGTATGTGATTTGGAATTTTATTGTTTTAGCCCTGAAGATGGAATTAGTGCATTCCGAAACGTTGGTACTATTAAACCTTGAAGGATGTTTGTATTTTCTCTGGTGTTCCTGTTCATTATATATATATATATATATATATATATATATATATATATATTATATATATATATATATAATATATTAGGGTTATGACATTTTTATAACATGTTCCTGTATCATAAATCGATGAACTTTTGCCCCCTGACAATGAAAATAACAGTTTTTTCGATAATATTTTGAAAAAACTTCACCCCAAAATAAAAATAAAAAATTAATAAAATAATAAATATTGGTTGCTCCTTGGTATAGCTATTGCAGATGGGTCTCTGTTCCAGTGATTTTCCAGAGTATTTAGTGCTTTTCGGTATTGTTGCAAGATATTGGACAATTTATGATAATGCAGCTGTCTCGAATATACTAATATACTATATTTGCTTTCGGGGTGACATTTTTTTTTAATTCTGAAGAATTAGGCCCTTTTTTATTGTTTTCAAGCAAAAGTTCATCGATTGATGATACAGGAAACAATATTTATGACAAAAAATTAAAGTCATAACGCTAATATACATACATATCTACACACATACATATATATATATATATGCAATAAACGGAGAAGTAAAAATAAAAATTAAAAGATTAACAAAATGGCATACAGATTTGTAAGGAAAAATATCGATTTTTAGCACAAGATCAAATGAATTATAAAAATACAAATTTATACTGGAAATCTGCCCGGGTTTTAACACTTTGCCTTTTAGAGTCAAGTTTCGATATACTTGTATATAAAAATAAAATGAAGATTAAAAGTTAATAAAGTAGCATACAAGTTTACCAAAGATTTAGCGTCCTACCCTTTTTATCTAAATTTGTTTTGAAGGAATTCAAAACAACAGGATCGAGTTGAAAAAGACCTTTGCTTATGTTGAAGTTATTTGAAAGTTGGATAATGGCAGACTCAAGAATATTTCTTTTAACAATGTTGCTAGAATGAAATAAAACTGAAGCATTATTCCAATCAATACAGTGGGATAACTCTGACAAATTGACAAAAAGAGCACTGGACAACTGTCCTGTTCTAACGGAATATTGATGCTGTTTTTATACGTGTGTGCAAATCCTTTCCCGTCTGACCTATGTAAAAGGAATCACATTGTTTACACCCAATTTTATAGATAATGCCTGAATTATTGGTAGGGCTATTTTTTACTATGATATTTTTCACAATATTGTTATATGAAAATATCACATTAATATCCAAAAGTTAGAACAGGACAGTTGTCCAGTGCTCTTTTTGTCCATTTGTCAGAGTTATCCCACTGTATTGATTGGAATAATGCTTCAGTTTTATTTCATTCTAACAACATTGTTAATAGAAATATTCTTGAGTCTGCCATTATCCAACTTTCAAATAACTTCAACATAAGCAAAGGTCTTTTTCAACTCGATCCTGTTGTTTTGAATTCCTTCAAAACAAATTTAGATAAAAAGGGTAGGACGCTAAATCTTTGGTAAACTTGTATGCTACTTTATTAACTTTTAATCTTCATTTTATTTTTATATATATCGAAACTTGACTCTAAAAGGCAGTGTTAAAACCCGGGCAGATTTCCAGTATAAATTTGTATTTTTATAATTCATTTGATCTTGTGCTAAAAATCGATATTTTTCCTTACAAATCTGTATGCCTCTTTGTTAATCCTCTAATTTTTAATTTTTATTTTTACTTCTCCGTTTATTGCATATATATATATATATATATATATATTATATATATATATATATATATATATATATATATATATATGTGTGCAGATATGTATGTATATATATGTATATATATATGTTTGTGTATGTATGTTATTTATTTATTTTTTTTTTCTTTCTGTAACCTATATATAGGCCGTAACCTTTTATGTACTTCAGTGTTCCTGAGGATGTCATTAGACGAAAGCTCTTGAGCACCTTTTTGTGTTTCCTTTCCTTCGTGGTTTTATTCATCATATATATATATATATATATATATATATATATATAAGAAAAAACAAGGGGCCCGATACAGAACCCTGAAGAACGCCGCTCGCCACATTAGCCCAACACGACTTCGCTCCATCAACGACCACCCTCTCTTTCCTACCTCGCAACCACTCTTCTATCCAATTTATTACTACACCCACGATTCCATGAGCTTTAGCTTTCTCAATGAGTCTTTTGTGCGGTACGGTGTCAAACGCTTTTTGAAAATCTAAATACACTACATCAACCGCCCGGTGACTATCGCAAACTTCAACCACGCTTTGAAAATATTTTAAAAGATTAGTTAAGCAAGATTTGTTTCGCCTAAAACCGTGCTGCGTCTTTCTAACCAAGTTATGCAATTCTAAGTGTTCGACTATACGATCCCTAATTATTGATTCCAGTAGCTTACCTACAACAGACGTTAAACTGATTGGCCTATAATTACCCGCCGCACCTTTATCGCCTTTCTTAAAGACAGGTGTTGCATTTGCTAACTTGAAATTATCTGGTACGTACCCCTCAGAAATAGACGCATTAAAAATCTTTGTTAGCGGCACAACAATGCTTTCTTTTAATTTTTTAGTTGTATGGGATATATGGAATCTGGCCCCGGTGATTTACGAATTTTCATTTTATCAATATAGCGCATTACCTCCTTTTCACTAACCACAATATTATTCAAAGTATTATCATTATTAAAAGGTATTACATATATCTATGACCGTAGGGATATTCGTTACATTTTCTATAGTAAAAACTGACGTAAAAATTCGTTTAGCAAGTAACCATTTGCTTGTTTCCAGAAACTAACTGACCGTTAAAATTTTTCAACGGCCCCAAGACACTTTTTAATGGATTCCTATGGTTGACGTATTGAAAGAATCGCTTGGTTTTCTTTGCCGTCACGAGATATGGAGATTTGAAATTCGCGCTTGGACTTTTTTATTACACTTTTCGCTTCACGCCTTAGAGATATGTAGTTGTTTCGTAAACACAAATTGTCTTCATCGCAGTTATGTAGCTTATAAGCCCTATCTCTACTCTTTATAATATCTCCTACTCTAAAAGTAAACCACAAGGGCTTGTTGTTTACTTTCGCACGCTTAATTTTGTATGGTACACATTCTGTGAAAAAACTATAGGGCTATGACTTGATTGCCTGATACCCTCATCCGTTGGAAATTTCCAGCAGATTCCAGTGGAGAGTTAACGACAAAAGCCCTAAGTTTTTTCGTTAGAGAGTTATGTATATGTACAGTAGGTCTTCAAAGGACCTCGATGTTTATTTGCCTTCGGTATTTGCGCTGCTTAATGGTAAAGAAAGGAATTGCCTTACCTTATTATTTTGTTGGGGCTCGCTTCTGTTTCGATGAAGGGCGAGACGATCTTTTTCGATGTAGGGCCGCTATAATATAATCTTTGTCTTTTATTATTTGCTGATTTTTCAAAGTTCGTTGACTCTTCTATCGATGTAATTTTCATGAGTCAGCAGTGGAAAATTTTGAACACGAAATAAATTTTTCTTGTGGTTGGCCCAATGCCTCCATATTGGGTTATGTATGTATGTATGGCAATTATTTTCATTCCCAATAGGCTATGTCGCCAATCCCGAGGCAATTTTGTAGATATTTAATTCAATTAACAATTTATATTTAATTATGAAATAAAGGTATCGCATACGATACCATGTTATAAGCGTGTATAGTTTTTCCATACATTCCTCATTTATAGTCCTATATACTGTTTCAAACGATTCCCACATTACTTTTGCGTTGGAGATCCCCATTACGTTTTCCCAATTGACGTGTGACAATTTATTTCGAAATTTACAAAAGTCTGCGTGCTGGAAGTTAGGAATTTTAGTTGAGTTAGCTGGTTTCGAGTGACTTACTGAGAGGACAAACTCTACCATATTGTGATCGCTATCGCTTAACGGTTTTATTACTTGAAGATCCGTGATTAGCCTATCATCCGTAGTTATTACTAAATCTAAAATACTGTCCAACCTCGTAGGTTCCCCAACCTTTTGAATAAGAAAGCTATCCTTGAGAAAATTAACTAAACGATTATCTTCCGCGTCTCCCTGCATTGTATCGTAATTCACGATGGCGCAATTAAAGTCACCCATAACTAAAGCCTGCTCACTACCTGTTATTCTCTTTAGTTCACGATATAACGCTTCGTCCGTATCAGCTGTTTGATTAGGGAGCCTATATATAACCGCAACAAGTTTGAAATCGTTCAATTTAAGTTCTGCTATAGTCGAATCTATCGGTTCTGGAATTCTGTGCTTTACTTCTATAACGTTCGCAATATTATCGCCTCGCCTACCTATTCTGTTTTTAACAAAAAGTCTATAACCTCTAATTTGAAACTCTCCTACAAAGTCACGTGTTTCAATGCTAAGCCACGATTAATATATTGCAATTAAATCATAGTCTTCACAAGCAATTAAAGAAAAAAGGTTCGTTTATTTTATTTCGTAGGCTACGAGCATTTAAGGATAGAACCTTCAAATTGTTTGTAATTTCGATACCTTCGCGAGCGCAAGGGAAATTCGAGGAAATTACGCCGGGACCGTTCAAGTTACGGCAGCCTCAAAAGAATAGACAGTATTATGAAATAGTCTTCCAAAACGCGCAGCTCCAACGTCATTAAGATGAAGTCCATCTCCGAGGAACAAGTCCCTCCTGCCGTAGTAACTGTTCCAAAAATTCGCAAAATGCACTCCTTCCTGTTGTTAGAGAGACTTAGGTTATTGTTGATATAGGTCGCCTTGCTGTAGAAATCGCTACGTTGGATAATTCGAGGAAGTATACCTGTTAAAACAATCTTATTAGTTTTTTCCTTTAGTCGCTCTAGTAAGTCCCTGTACCTAGCCAGCAGCTCTTCCGATCTAGAATTTAAAACGTTATTAGTACCGACATGAATAACATACGTTGTGTCCTCAGAAGTTCCGTATGTCAAATGGTCAACACTATTAGTAATATCCTCCACCCTTGCACCAGGGTAGCAGTAACGGCGCCTACGACGAGGGTTTCTCCACAAAATTCCTCTAGCTGCCGTCGAACAATGGAATCACCAACTAGTCGTATTTTCGATTCATCATCATAATCGAAACCTAAAACAGAAAACTTATTGTTTGTTATTACTGGTAGACAAGTCTTAGCTTTTCTCAATAGGGCTCCACTGAACGAAGGATTGGGAACCTGGGGAAGAGAGAGGGCTATTAATACTATTTATATTATTAGTAGAAACTGAGGCAGGAGGGGTCGTAACCGAAGTCTCAAGGAATTTTAATTTTGCCGTCAGGAGCATTACTCTTTCTTCAAGCCTCACTCTCACGTTCTAACTCGTTCCTCAGCACTTCCATGCTTGAGCACCATCTGCAAACTAACTGTTCATTATTATTAGCCAGTGTAAACGCGTACGCGGCAAATTTCCCTTCACAGCGACTGCAAGTACTTGACGGGGGTGCCATGCTTAAAAAAAAAAAAAAAAAAAACGAGCGTTTGGAAATTAGTATCTCGAAGTTGTTATTTCAGTGTTCCTGAGGATGTCATTAGAGTAAAGCGCTTGAGCACCATTCTGTTTCCTTTTTCCTTCGTGGTTATTTTCATCATAAATATTATTCATGTGTTACTTTCGTGAAATAATCTCCATATATACAGTATATATATATATATATATATATATATATATATATATATATATTATTTAGGAGAAATCCAATGACAAGGAGAAATGTAAATGCCATGAAAAGTCTTCTTTAATGCGCAACGTTTCGAGCAATACGCTCATCTTCAGGCTGTATAATAACAATGTGAAATTAAAATCAATAATTGAATGAAAAACAAGACAAAGAAAATTTCTATAACCTATTCATAAAGGCAAATTTTAAAAGACTGAAAAAGAGGGTTAAATTCTAAGTTATACAGATTTACATATAAAATTAAGAAGCTATTTTTAAATACATATAGTAAATGTGAAATTAATACACTGGAAAAATTAACAATAGTACACTGGAATAATGAAACTAACTAACCTTTCACTGCAATTTCCGAGGCTAGACTAATTTAAGCAGAGGCAAAACGAGAAAACATAAGATGGTGAGGGCGATTGGGGAAGGGGGGATTATAAGGAATTGGGGAAGGAGGAGGGATTATAAGAAATTTAGAGGGACAGCTGATGAGTCAACATTTAGCGTAGGGGTCAAAGTTTTAATGTAAAGCGATTCCAAAATTCTAAGTGAGTTGGGACAAGTATTACAACCAAGAATTTTAAAATTGTCTAAAGTGACATCAGTTTTACATTTTATACTGTGTTCCCGAATACTAGAAACTTCTTTAGTTTTTAAGATTTTACCTGTTCGGCCACTTATTCCCATATGCGAATAAAATCTAGCCCTGAGAGAGCGAACAGTGCTGCCAATGTAATTCCCAAGGAGACACCTAGGGCAGGTAAATAAATATACAACACCGCTACGCAACGAGTCAGGGGTTCGATCCTTCGCTGAGAAAAAGCTACCTAAAGACGTTTTATTAATAAATATGATGCGGAAATCAGTATGATAAAAAAATTTCCTTAACAACTTTGTAAAATTCTTGGTTGTAATACTTGTCCCAACTCACTTAGAATTTTGGAATCGCTTTACATTAAAACTTTGACCCCTACGCTAAATGTTGACTCATCAGCTGTCCCTCTAAATTTCTTATAATCCCTCCTCCTTCCCCAATTCCTTATAATCCCCCCTTCCCCAATCGCCCTCACCATCTTATGTTTTCTCGTTTTGCCTCTGCTTAAATTAGTCTAGCCTCGGAAATTGCAGTGAAAGGTTAGTTAGTTTCATTATTCCAGTGTACTATTGTTAATTTTTCCAGTGTATTAATTTCACATTTACTATATGTATTTAAAATAGCTTCTTAATTTTATATGTAAATCTGTATAACTTAGAATTTAACCCTCTTTTTCAGTCTTTTAAAATTTGCCTTTATGAATAGGTTATAGAAATTTTCTTTGTCTTGTTTTTCATTCAATTATTGATTTTAATTTCACATTGTTATTATACAGCCTGAAGATGAGCGCATTGCTCGAAACGTTGCGCATTAAAGAAGACTTTTCATGGCATTTACATTTCTCCTTGTCATTGGATTTCTCCTAAATATTAAATTGAAGCTCTGTAGAAGCAACCCGCATGATTATATATATATATATTATATATATATATATATATATATATATATATGGGATGAATTTCACAATAAAACATGTGAAATGAATGAATGCTGCAAACCCACAAGGAAAAAGAAAAACGATTCCAAGGCCTTTCGTGTATTCAAAGCTACACCTCGTCAGGAATGACGAGGTGTAGATTTGAATACACGAAAGGCCTTGGAATTGTTTTTCTTTTTCCTTGTGGATTTGCAGCATATATATATATATATATATATATTATTTTATAGGGTAATTCAATAAGTATCCGCACTTTTTATTTTCACATCTTATACGTAAACACATCACTTCTCAACATAGTCGCCCTGTTTCTCAATACGCTTAGTCCAGCGATCTACAAGCTTCCTAATGCCATCACAGAAGAATGTTTTTGGCTGTGTGCGTAGCCAGTCATGCACCGCCTCCTTCAGGTCATCATCGCCTTGGAATCGCTGCTCTCTCAAAGCGTCTTTTAGTGGTCCAAACAGGTAAGAATTCGAGGGTACCAGGTCTGGACTGTTGGCTGGATGGTCGAGAACTTCAAATTTAAGTTCTTGAAGGCATTTTCTAGTCTGTGCAGCGGTATGAGGACGCGCATTGTCGTGTAACAGAATAACACCTTCCGACAATCTCCCTCTCCGTTTTGTGCGAATTGCTTGCTTTAACTCATTCCGAAGCATGTCATAATACGATGCACTTACTGTAGTTCCACGCTCTAGATAATGTTCAAGGATAGGGCCTCGTGTATCCCAAAACAGTGTTAGCATAACTACCTGCTAACGGCTGCGCTTTGAACTTCCTTGCAACGGGAGATGTTGAATGCTTCCATTGCCTGCTCTGTCGTTTGCTTTCTGGTCCATAGTAATGGATCCAGGTTTCATCTCGTGATAATGCGCTCCAAAAAGTTTTCACCTTCATTATGATACCGCGCCAAAAGACGAGAGCAAACGTCCATACGATTACGCTTGTGCTCTTCTGTCAACTGTTTGGGCACCCATCTTGCACAAACCTTGTGAAAGCCAAGAATGTCATAAACTATCGAATAGGCTGACCCGTGACTGATGGTCTAATGAAGATGCAATTTCTTTTATTGTTAATCTTCTGTCATCGAAAATCATGGCTCTGGCTTCTTCCTGCTTGTCACCACTGGTTGATGTTGACGGTCGTCCTGAGCGCTGAGCATCTGTCACACATGTCCGACCTTCCTTGAACATTTGAATCTACACGTACACACTTCGCCGTGGTAACGCATTATTCCCATACTCCCATACTAAGCACATAAACGCGTGTGAATTTTGGCTCCTTTCACACCTTCTGCCCACAAAAAACGAACCACGGATCTCTGTTCTTCCAGAGTACAAAGTGAAAGCGGCGCAGCCATGCTCACTACTCGTACGATATGTGACAGCTACGAGTAGCCTAAATAAGCCTATAGATCTCAGTTTGGCTCGTTATTACGAGTATATATTATATATACAGTCCACTCTCCCTTTTACAACCACGTATTGGTCTTATCAAAAGTGGTCTTTATAGGGAGGTGGTCTCCTTGGAAACCGAAGATACATGCACGTATATAGGTACTGTATAAAAATACGTGAAGGTATGTAACATCGCCAAATCTTTTTTGTGTAATATATTTGACATTTGACATTTAAACATTAAAACATTTTCTTAAAACAATAAAACATTTCAAAATTCAGAGTAAAATTAGAATTGTAATTGAAACTTCAAGTGAAAAATGATGTGATTTTGGTCTGCTTTTTGCTGGAGATTATTCTTATCTCTGTTTGGACAATGTTCTCTGTTGCAGTTTGTAAAGGTACTATGTTTGCCAATTCAGGATGTAAAATGCAGAACTGTTTAATGTAATTTACACACTGTAGTAGCTGCGACAAAGATATGATTGGGCAGTTTGGTTATTCAGCCTGTTCCGACTCATCTTCAGTGTCGCTTGTGACTGAATCGGCAGGTTTGTTACCAGAAATATCATTAAGAAACTGTTCCTCCCAGTCATGTTCAAATTCTTCAGTGGCAGGTAGATCGCTGTCACAGTTTATGAATTCATCTGGTTCAGTGATAGCATCTGGCAGGTGATCTTTTGTGATCTATAAAAGTCTGACAAGAGGGATGTTGTCTTCATCATTAGTGTTGACATCTACTGGTTGGGTTGTGAAAGAACAGTTTGCGAAACATTTGATGACGGTGCTCGGCTTGATCTTTTTCATGGCAGCGTCAATCCAGTAGCAAGCATCGAGGACAGTAACGCATTTAACAATGTCTGAGAGTTTGGTACCGTCGTCCAGCTTAGACACGATACACCGCATCAGACGCTTCTTGTAGTGGCACTTGAAAGCTCGAATGATACCCTAATCAAGCGGCTGCAATACAGATGTTGCGTTTGGCGGAAGATAGACAATCTTGACGTGGCTGAGAGAGAGGTTTCGGTCATTGTGGGAAATGGCATTGTCTACAAATAGGAGCACAGATCGGCCTTGAGCTTTCAGCTTTTTGTTGAATTGTTTAGCCCAGTCTTGGAAAACAGCAGTTGTCATCCACGCTTTTTTGTTTGCGTACCAATGGACAGGCAGGTTTTTGGCTGTTGATGTTTATGAAGCATCTTCGTTTAGCACTCTTGCCGATGACAATTGCCCGTTCAAAATCGCCAACGATGTTGCAGCAGAGAGGAACAGTGAGGCGCTCTTTAGACTTTTTTCCTCCGACACAGTGCTCACCCTTGATGATAAGGCTCTTGTCTGGCAGGCCGCGGTAACCAACACCAGTCTCGTCTAAGTTGTAGATGTCTTACGGACGGTAACTTTGTAAGATAGCAAGCAGCTTAGATTTCCAGTCATCTATGGTGTTCGTATCTACAGCTCCTCGTTCGCTAGAGATAGTCTGGAAAGTGATGCCGTGCCTTGTCTTGAATTTTGACAGCCAACCAGAAGCAGCTTTAAATTCTTTCAGCACTAGTTTGGTTGCGATCAAAAGCGCTTTCTCTTGTAGAATGGGCCCAGAAACAGGGATAAGCATTGCACGAGCGCGTTTGTACCACGACCACACTGCTTCCTCTAAGTCGTCGCTCTCGAAATGGGTGCAAACTCTTTTTCTAACAGAAGGTTGGTTTTCTTCATAAGCTGTCATGTATTCAGCCTCTCTCTTCAAAATCTGCTGTACCCGAGTTTTGCTGACGCCATATTCTGTAGCTAATTTTCGTTGACTTTTTCCGCTGCTTTCGTGTTCTTGTATGACGCGAACTTTTTCACCAAGCGTTAGTTCAACACATTTTTTAGCATTTTTGACGTAACCCGTAACAGGAGCAGCGTATAAACACGGGTGATCGCTGTGAAGTGCAGCGTGTAAGTGAGCTAGATTTGTGGTGTCTACCACATTACGCTCTGCCTTACGCCACCTGGTGGTCGTTCTGTGGAGATGCTAATTGCAGCCCTGGACTATAAATGCTGGTCGTTGTACGGAAAATTCGGGGAAAATTCGGGTCTTTATTATGTTGGCCTCAATAGGGGAGTGGTCGGAGTCTGGTGGTGGTCGCAAGGGGAGAGTGGACTGTACTATATTATCACTAAAATAAAAAGTGCAGATACTTATTGAAGTACCCTCGTATATACACCTTTCAACCTTTCAAATGTTCCGTGCGATGATTCCTCATTTAACGAAGGTCAAACTTGTCGCTCCTCCTCTGGAGATGGCCTGCTGAAGTAGTGAGTTGGTTTCTTGTACTCACCACCTCACATAGCCAGTTACGCCCGGCTCATCGGGAGTTGTTCTGAGCCAGGCGTCTAATCTTCTTTTGAAGATGTCCACTGCAACACCACTCGTGTTCCTTAGGTCCTTGGGCAGCTGACTAAACAGTTTTGGTCCTCTCACAACAAAACTATTTTCTTTCAGGGTTAAGGATGTTCCCTGTCTCGCCTTTAATTTGGGAACACGACACAGTCTTCTTTTTCTACTTTCCACTGTTGTTTGGAGAGTTACAGGGTTCAGAGTAAGATTAGGGACGTTTTTCCATTATTTTCAGAGTAAGATTAGGGACTAGTTTTTCCATTATTTTCAAAGTGTAAATAATGGTGTACCTCTCTCTCCTCCTTTCCAGTGAACATAGGTTTAGTTCGCGTAACCTTTCCCAGTAATTTAGTTCTTTGCACCCTTTGATCTTGGCTGTGAAGCTTCTCTGAATCCCTTCTAGCTGTCTAATGTCTTCTTTTTTATATGGGCATGTTAGGACAGAGCAGTATTCCAATTTGGGTATGATCAGTGTTTTCAATAGGGGAATCATTATATCCCTATCTCTTCGTTTAAAGGTTCTCAGTATCTGCCCCGTTATTCTCTTTGTTCTGTTTACTGCTATCTTATTTTGTGTTTCAAATTTTGCATCATCAGTCATTACAACCCTTAAATCTTTTGCTCTAGAATTTCTCTGAATTTCCTGTCCATTTGGGGTATAATATTGCATGGATTTTAGGTCCTCTCTTTTTCCGTACCATAACAGCCGAAATTTCTCGGTGTTAAACTTCATATTGTTGTCTTCCATCCACTTGGAGATCCTTTTCATGTCGGTTTGTAGAGATCCTACATCTTCTGGGTTTCTTATTTTTCTACTAATCTTCGTGTGATCTGCAAAGGATGTTACTGTGCTGTCTCTGGTAATGTCCTCATCTATGTCAGTCAGCATGATTATGAAGAGTAGTGAAGCTAATACTGTTCCTTGTGGTATTGAGCTGAGGACCTCTGATTCTGATGAAGATACGCCTTGTACAGTAACGACTTGCCGCCGTTCACTAAGGAAATTATATATACATTTCCTGTTATTCCCATATATTTCAGTTTATGTATTATGATTCCACGGTCACACTTGTCGAACGCTTTGGCAAAGTCTGTTTTCATTATTTTCAAGTGCATCAATAATGTTGTAGTGTTCCATTAGTTGTGATAGGCATGATCTGCCTGACTGAAAACCATGAGGTCTTATGACCTCCTTTGGCCATGGGCCAAACAATAAGTCTTATGGCCTCCCTTGGCTAGTGACCAAACAACACAAAAACAGTACAGGATTCAAAGCTCCAAGCCCTCCAAATCTACCTGTGGAGGAGTAACATTTACTCTACTAAAACTACGGGTATTGACTAGTCTGAAGTGGTAGGTGGTTTGAATACAGTACAAACTCTTTTAACCAAACACAACAACATGGAAGTAGAGTACATTTTAATTAACTCACCAACGTAGAAGTCACTTTAAAACATAAATCGTTAACAAAACAAAACATGACAAAACTCCAAAACATTAGTAAACCAGCATTTAAAAACTGGTGACCTATATAAAACTTACACAAATAATGAGCAGTTAAAATGTTTAATAACTTTACTTTAATTCCATAGGTTTCCTATACCTAAGGGGAGTCAAACTAATTGATGTAACTTTAACTAAACTTGAGAAGCTAGCCTCTTGAACTTTTATATTTAAAAAGGTCTTGAGTAACCTCTCTCTTCCTGAATTCCTACTTCATTCTTTTTAATCCATTTCACATAGTTTAAAACACACAGTTTGTTAAAAAATTTAATCTATAACATACAAATTCCCCCCCCCCCCCCCCCGCAGTATATGGAAAAACTATACACGCTTACAACATGGTATCGTATGTGGTACCTTTACTTCTTAATTAAATATAAATTATTAATTAATTGGAATTAAATATCTACAAAATTGCCTTGGGATTGGCGACATCGCCTATTGGAAATGAAAATAATTGCCATACATACATAGAACCCAATATGGAGGCATTGGGCCCACCCAACCACAAGAAAATTATTATTATTTCGTGTGCAAAATTTTCCACTGCTGACTCACGAAAATTACATCGATAGAAGAGTGAACGAACTTTGCAAAATCAGCAAATAATAAAAATACGAAGGTATATATTATATTATAGCGGCTCGCTCGGAGCTTGCTTATGTTACAGCGATGCTTTAAGCAAGGAAGATGTACTTTATCTTCCTATAAATTCTGAGTGAAATCCTCTTAATATAAAACCTAATAACTATAAAAAGGATAGGCCTATTCCTTCAGGTATTTAAATACAGTGACTGCCTATATGCGTTACATCAAATCAACTCATTGTGTAACTCCATCATACCGCGGCCCTACATCGAAAAACATCGTCACGACCCAACATCTAAACAGAAGCGAGGCCCAACGAAATAATAAGGTAAGGCAATTCCTTTCTTTACCATTAGGCAGCGCAAATACCGAAGGAAAATAAACATGAGATCCTTTTGAAGACCTACACATACATAACTCTAACGAAAAAACGTAGGGCTTTTGTCGTTAACTCTCCACTATAATCTGCTAGAAATTTCCAACGGATGAGGGTATCAGGCAATCAACCCATAGCCATATATAGTTTTTTCACACAGTCCGTTATACTTTCCCCTTGTAGTTGTTCTTCAAAGAACGCATTTCTATGGCATATCAGTTCGTCAGTTCTTGGGATACTGAAAGATGATTCAAACTGAGCTCTTACTATTTCAGATATTTCTGTTAGATCATCAGATAAAGCACTGTCCTCGTTTTTCAAATGTCCGATAGTCGCATGGTTTTTCGACTTTCTTTTCACAAAATTATAGAAGTACTTTGAGTAAACGTGCGCCCTCCCGGCCCTAGCACCCAAGGATGATGGGGCTCGACCCTGCAGTCCTTGTCATCCTTGGTCTTTTTCCACTTCGACTGTCCCCTCCACCCTTTCTTTTTCCTCTGTCTTTCCTCTCACTTTTTTCTTTGTTTTTCCGCTGAGATATGCCCTTTAAATAGAGGCGAATCGGTTCTTCCTGAACTAAAAAAAAAAAAAAAAAAAATATATATATATATATATATACACACACACACACACGACGGATGATATTACACAAGCCATAGGGAAACTAAAAACACACTCAGCGGCAGGACCGGATAAATGGAATACCACAATGATCAAAAACTGCAAAAATGCAATCGATGAGCCCCTATACTGGATATGGAGACGATCATTAGACACGGGAGAAATACGGGGCATCCTGAAGAGCGCGAACATAGTCCCAATATATAAAGGAGATCGATCCCAGGCCAAAAACTATAGGCCAGTGTCGCTTACATCTCATCTCACTAAAATATTTGAAAGAATAGTTAGACAGAAAATCTATGACTTTTTGGAAACTCAGAAAAAATTCAATGATAACCAACACGGGTTTCGATCAGGCAGATCATGTCTATCACAACTAATGGAACACTACAACAACATTATTGATTCACTTGAAAGTAATGAAAACTATGATGTATTATACACAGACTTTGCTAAAGCGTTCGACAAGTGTGACCACGGAATCATAATACATAAACTGAAATATATGGGAATAACAGGAAAAGTAGGGAAATGGATATATAATTTCCTTAGTGAGCGGAGGCAAGTCGTTACAGTACAAGGAGTATCTTCATCAGAATCAGAGGTCCTCAGCTCAGTACCACAAGGAACAGTATTAGCTCCACTACTCTTCATAATCATGCTAACTGACATAGATGAGGACGTTACCAGAGACAGCACAGTAACATCCTTTGCGGATGACACAAAGATCAGTAGAAAAATAAGAAACCCAGAAGACATAGGATCTCTACAAACCGACATAAACATAAACTCTACAAGTGGACTGAAGACAACAATATGAAGTTTAACACCGAGAAATTTCAGCTATTATGGTACGGAAAAAGAGAAGACCTAAAGTGCATGGAATATTATACCCCAAATGGACAGGAAATTCAGAGAAATTCCAGAGCAAAAGATTTAGGGGTTGTAATGACAGATGATACGAAATTTGAAACACAAAATAAGATAGCAGTAAACAGAGCAGAGAGAATAACGGGTCAGATATTGAGAACCTTTAAACGAAGGGATAGGAATGTAATGATTCCTCTACTGAAAACCCTGATCATACCCAAATTAGAATACTGCTCGGTCCTAACTTCCCCATACAAAAAAGAAGACATTAGACAGCAGGAGGGGATCCAAAGAAGCTTCACAGCCAAGATCAATGGGTGCAAAGAACTAAATTACTGGGAAAGGTTACGAGAACTAGACCTATATTCACTGGAAAGGAGGAGAGAGATATACACCATTATTTACACTTGGAAAATAATGGAGAAAATAGTCCCTAATCTTACTGTGAATCCCATAACTCCCCAAACAACGATGGAAAGTAGAAGCGGTAGACTGTGTCGTACTCCCAAATTGAAGGCGAGACAGGGAACATCCTTAACCCTGAAAGAAAATAGTTTTGTAGTGAGAGGACCAAAACTGTTTAATCAGTTGCCCAAAGACCTAAGAAACACGAAGGGAGTTGCAGTGGAAATCTTCAAAAGAAGACTAGACGCCTGGCTCAGAACAATCCCCGATGAGCCGGGCGTACCTGGCTATGTGAGGTGGAGAGCGCAAGAATCCAACTCACTACTTCACCAGGCCAACTCGAGAGGAGGGGCGACAAGCTTGACCTTCGCGAAATGAGAAATCATCGCGCGGAACCTTTGTAAGGTTGTAAGGTAAGGTATATATATATATATATATATATATATATATATATATATATATATATATATATATATATATATCCCCGCAAGGGGGTTCTAAGCTCGTGCTCTTGAGTGCTCTTTGTGCTCGTTTGTACGTGCTTGTTCCTGGAGGTTTCACGTGCGCCCTCCCGGCCCTACCACCCAAGGATGATGGGGCTCGACCCTGCAGTCTTTCTCATCCTTGGTCTTTTTCCACTTCGACTGTCCCCTCCACCCTTTCTTTTTCCTCTGTCTTTCCTCTCACTTTTTCTTTGTTTTTCCGCTGAGATATGCCCTTTTAAATAGAGGCGAATCGGTTCTTCCCGAACTTAAAAAAAAAAATATATATATATATATCCAGCAATAATTACAGGCCTATTGCTGTCGCTTCCTGCTTCTCGAAACTACTAGAAAAACTCTTGTTACTCCGATTAAATGATTTCCTATGGACATCTAATCAGTTTGGCTTTAAAAGGTCCCACTCAACTGACCTTTTTTTTTTTTTTTCTTTCTCCGATTTATCGCCGATTCGTACCTAAAGAGAGCGGTACATATCTCGGCGAGGCAGTGAGTGGGTGATGTTACTGTGCTGGGGGTGGTAGACTAGGGGAGTGAGTAAGGGTCAGTCGCTGGATAGTGGGAAGGAGGGGTACGGTTTTAGATGCGATGGAGCAGATGGGAGTGAGTAAGGAAGAGAATCGATTCCGTTGAAAAGTGAGGGCCGTCGGCGAGTATGGATCGTAGGCGGTCGGGTATGGGATTTTAGGCCGAGAGAGGGAAACACCTGCGACGAAGAGCGGACAACTTCGGGCATTCCACCAGGAAGTGTATGACAGTGATAGGGGTATGGCAGGTAGGGCAAAGCGGGGCTGGCGATTTCGCCATAAGGTGTCCGTGGGTGATGCGGGTGTGGCCTAGGCGGAGACGGGCTAGGATTTCTTTATGGCGGGACCGGTGGAATGAGGAGGCCCAGTATCCTATTTGTGGCTTGATCGTGTGGAGTTTGTTTTGTGTGGCCTGGTCCCATTCCCGCTGCCATATGGAGCGGAAAGTCGGGAAGAAGTCGGGAGAAGGCCGGCAGTGAGCAGGCCGTCTTTGCTGTGCGGTCCGCCGGCTCGTTACCCTGGATACCGACATGAGCCGGGACCCAGCAGAATGCGACTGTCTTGTGTTAGAAGGTCGTTAAAAAGTGGAAGGTTTGCTGGATGGTACAGACGAGCGGGTAAGGGGAGTTGAATCTTTCTAAGGAGAGAAGTGCACTTTGGGAGTCCGAATAAATGACGAAAGAGCTGGCAGAGTGGGTGCGCTCAATATCGAGGGCCTCCGTAATGGCGAAAAATTCCTCCGAAAAAACGGAGGCCTCGCGGGGCAGGCCGATGCCCCGGGAAAGCGGCTGGGACAGAATCACCGCTGAGGAGGCCACACCAGCTTCCGAGCGGGAACCATCTGTGTAAATGGCGACTGCGTCCGGGTGTTGGGTTGCGTGTTCGCGGAAGAGTGACCTGTATATCATGGCGCTCGTGGTAGTCTTCGGTAGGGCACACAGATCTTTGCAAAACTTGATAGGAGTGAGGATCCAGGGGGGGTAGATGCTGAATGAAATGGGGATAACTGAGGGGCGGGCATGTTGAAAAGATCAAGGAAAGAGCGGACCGCTTCACTGAAGTGCCAGCTCCGTCCCTGAGGTGGTAGTTCTGAAACCGCCGTGCCCAGAAGCGAAGAAGGTAGCCTCTGTGCACGGAGGTATGTCCTCATGAGGAGTAGACCCCGTCGGAGGGCGAGAAGGAGATGACCGCATTCCACATGGAGGCTGGAGAGGAGCGGAAAGCACCGGTGGCGAGGCGGAGGCCTCTATTAAGTACCGGGTCCAGGATACGGAGGCGGGCGTTGGAGGCTGAACCGTAAACTGCACTACCATAGTCCAGCTTTGACTGTACTATGGAAGTGTAAAGGCGAAGAAGAGAGCGTCGATCTGCACCCCATGTGGTGTGAGAAAGGTGATCCAGGAGAGCGAGGGGGCGTCGAAGAGATTGCTTTAGGTGCTTGAGATGGGGAACCCAAATGAGCCGTCGGTCTAGGGTCATGCCCAGAAAACGCGTGGAGGGTACCACCTCAAGAGGACTGACTGCCGTATAATGTGACAGAGGGTAGAGGAAGGGTTGTGGGTCTTCTTCTACTGAAGACCATACACTTGGACTTAGGGATGGAGGCGGAAACCCACCGACGTCGCCCACCTTTCCACCCGGTAGATGGCGAGCTGCATTTGCCGTTGAACGACAAACGGTTCTCGCCCTGCGAAGTAGATTGCAAGGTCATCCGCGTAAATGGAAGAGCGGATGGTGGGTGGAAGGCATTGTGAGACCGTGTTCATCACGACGGAGAAGCAGAGAACACTGAGGATGCTTCCCTGTGGGACCCCGTCCTCCTGCACAAAGGTGTCAGAGAGGACTGAGCCCACCCGGACTTTAAAGGTCCGGGAAGAAAGGAAGCCCCTGATGAAGGTCGGCATGGCTCCGACGAGGCCCAGATGTCGGAGCTGACCGAGGATCATTGCTCGACGGGTGGTGTCATAGGCCTTCTGGATGTAAAAAAAAATTGACAGTACGAACTGTCCATTGTCGAAGGCATCCTGTATGTCTCGGCTGAGAAGCAGGAGGGGATCAGTGGTGGAGCGGAATTGTCTGAAGCCGGACTGGGTAGACGGGAAGGAATTGCTATGTTCAAGGACGAACGATAATCGCGTAGCGACCATTTTCTCGAGGATCTTGCAGGCACAACACGTCAGGGGCGATTGGTCTGTAGTTTGTGGGGTCCAGGGAATCTTTGCCGGGTTTGGGGATAGGGATGACGTGGGCCTCCTTCCACCTAGAGGGGAAGGCGCCCTCTATCCATATGCGATTGTATAGGTCTAGCAGGAAAATTTGTAAGGTAGAGTGGATGTGCTGGATCATGCCGTACGGAATACCGTCCGGACCGGGACAAGGGGATCGTCGAGAGGCCAGTGCCGCCTGTAGTTCACGCATGGTAAACAATCGGTTGTAGGTGCTGTCTATGGACGGTGGAGAGGGGCTATCGTCAGGGGCGGGTACGGAATTGGCTGCAGAGGAAGAAACGGCGGCGAAGGTAGAAGCAAGGTGGTCTGCCACCGACTTGGGCTCACATAGGAGTCCGTCGTTAGTCCGGAGGACCGGGGGTCGGGAGGGGACATGTCGCCTCTCGACACCCCGCACCTTCTTCCAGATGGTAGCCGAAGGTGTGTTGGCGGTGATGCCGGACACAAAGGCACGCCAAGAGGCTCGGCGCGCTGTCTTCATTGTGCGGCGGGCGATGGCCCTGACCCGCTGCATCTCCGTGCGATGGATGGGGAGTCGCGTCCGGTAGAAGCGCCGAGTTGCCTTCTTCTTGGCGCGCACGGCCTCCGCGCACTCCGGGGTCCACCAAGGCACCCGTCGGGCGCGGGGGTAGGCGGAGGATTGTGGTACGCTAGTGCTTGCGGCCGCTAGAACGACGGACTCGAAGTATGCGATGCACTCGTCGATGGATGGGAAGTGGGCAGTTGTAAGGGTGGTATAGGTGTTGTCGCGGAAGCGGGCCCAATTCGCGTTGGTAGTAACCCACCTTACCGGTACCCGAACAGTCTGGTCGGGTCGATTGAGGGTGAGTTGAATGGGGAGATGGTCACTTCCATGGTCCTCTCGGAGGACTTGCCACGTGAAGTCTAGGAGGGCATCAGTTGAAACGAGGGACAGGTCTATACAGGATGGAGTGCAGGTGGTGGCATGGTAGAATGTAGGAGAGCCATCGTTGAGGCACTCGAAGGAGAGCTCGGTCATGACGGATATCAGGGTTGGGGCCATATAGGTGGTGTGTGTGTCGCCCCACAAGGGGTGGCGACTATTGAAATCGCCCAGTAGTAGGAAGGGCCTGGGGAGTTGTTCCACGACTTCCACCAGGTCGTCGCGGGAGACTTGAGCGTGGGGGGGGAGGTAGATGAGCAGACGGTGTACTGTCTATCCAGGGAGAGCCGGACGGCAGTCACCTGTAGCGGGGACCGGATGGAGAGATTGTAGAAGGGGACTGCGTGGTGTACGAGGATGGCAGCTCCCCTTCGAGTGCAGGTAGGAGGCGGGGTGGCGATGCAAAAATAACCAGTAGGGCAGGGCATGGGCCTGGTCCCCAGGATTAGCTCCTGGAGACAGACACACACCGGACGGGAAGTGGCAATCAAGGAGTTAAGGCCTTCATAGTTGCAAATATTCCTCGACAGTTCCAGTGGACTATTGTGGTTTTCGGGGGATCCATTAGTTGATGAAGGGGGATGGGTAAAGGTGTAGGCGCTAGGAGGTTGGAGTGTGAAGGGAGATGGAGTTCGCGAAATGAAGGTGGGTCGGGAGCATGGCTGGCTATCTACCGTTCACCAGGGAAGGAATCGGTCGGCCTGTCGAACCCCGCGGAGGTTGCGGGGTCGAGTCGGCCGAGCGAGACCGGAGGCGTGGATCACGGCAGGCAGATGAACATCGTGGGCTGAGAGGGTCAGAAGTGCTTTGACGGGCTTCTATGGTCGGGCCAGGAGGGGGCACGTTAACCCCAAAAGTGGCGCTACCCCGCCTGTCCGGGGTCTCACGGCGGACCCTAGGTGGTGACAGGGGGTACCAAAAGGACCGGGCAGGTGGGAGGGAGGGCGTACTCAGGGTGGCTGACAAGGAGGGGGCCGGGGATGTTGGGGGTGTAGGTACTATGGGGGTGGAAGGAGGTGAACCAGAGTGGTCTCATGGAGGGGTGGAGAAAATGGCACCAGGAGGCAAGGGCAGATCCATGAGACTCGTGGGCGTGGGCGCGGCCGAGCTTCCCTCGGTCACACCGTGCAGCTGCGCCAGGGCCTCATCCACTGGATCCTCGGGGGAGAGGATATTGTTCGGACTAGGTCTCGTCGTACGGGGCGGGTCGTGGATTTCAGCCACTATTGTCAGAGTCTGTGGGGGTAGAGTGGTGGGACTTCTGCGATGGGGAGAGATGAACATAGTAGACGTGGTGGGCGGTGTGAGGGTCCGAGCCGTCTTCTTGGTTCTAGGGGAAGAGGGAGAGACGTTGGAAGGCCGGAGGGTCTGGCGACACTCTCCGGCGTCTCCGCCTCGACGGCTTGCTCCGGGCGGCAGGTTCGGGCGTATGCAGGGAGTACTGGGAAGGCAGGGTTTGAGGTGGATGGGACCTGGGTGTCCTGGTCCCAGACTCCTGGGGGATTCGTGGCAGGTAAGGTGCGGGAAGAGGAGGAATGGTGGGGGGACAGGAGACCGTCGGGTCCTGCGAGGATTTTCTTTGGGGGGAACAGGGAGCAGTGGCTGGGGGGGGGGGGGGTTCGGCGGCAGGCCAGGGCGGCGTGCCGAGATGATAAGAGCCGAGAGCAGCGGCATAGGACATCCCCGGCCTCACCTCCCGACTCCGCACCCTGCCTCGTGCCTCACGGGGGCTAAGGAAGTCCGTCACTTGTAGGCCTCGGACCTCCTTCTCGAACTTGAAGAAAAGGCATTCGCGGGATGAAGAGGGGTGTGCGCCTTCACAGTTGGAGCATTTGGGTGCATTGGGGCACCTGTCAGGGTGAGCGAGTCGTCCACAGTGAACACACAGTTGGTGCGGCTGCCGACAAACGGAGCTAACGTGTCCAAACTTATTGCATTTAAAGCAACGGGTCAGATCTGGGATGTATGGGCGGATAGAGAACTCGCATGACGCGCGGTCTCCCATACCCCATACAATGCGGCCGGGGGGGGGGGGGGATTAGTGTATTGAAAGTAAGGAGCAGACGTGAGGTGGGGGAGGGGGTGCCTCCCTGTCGGGATGTGAAGCGATAAATCTTAGTGACTCCTTGGGGTGCGAGGTCCTCCAGGAGCTCGTTCACAGCGATCGACAATAGGCGGGTGGCGTAAATAGTGCCCTGACTCTGGTTCAGGCGAGGGTGTGGGGAAACGGACACCGAGCATCCAAGGACCTCAGTGACGGAAAGTAGGGCTTTTGTCTCTGCGGCTGAGCGTGATTTTACGAGGAGGGAGCCATCTCTCTGTGGGCGTACGTCATAGCGGCTGGAGTTGCTGTGGGTTCGGATCGCCTGGAACGTCCGTTCAGAGTTGGTCGGGAGGGACCCAGATGTAGGCCGAATCACCAGGAATTTGTCTATACTTGGAAGGGAGAGGGAGGCTGTAGAGTCGAAATGGACTGGGATATTCAACGGTCGATAGGACGGCCGTGAATGCCGGCTCCCCCGTCCGCCGCGAGGCTCTCCGAGGGGAGGTGGGCTGACGGCGGGTGAGGGGGGCATATGGGGAGAGCAAGAAGCCGGGTTGTGGGGGCAAGTCCTCGGTGGAACTTGACTTGCCCGAAGGTGGCTGAAGTAGGCTGGGGCGAGACCCCTGCTCCAGAGAGTGTAGGTCCAAGGGCATAGTCGAGGGACGGACTCGGGTCGGCAACGGAAAAGGAGAGTGCAAGCGTTCCGCTTCCACAGGGGGGTCAACCCCATTAGGTTGCGGTCTTCCAGTGGTAAAGGACTCGAGGGCCTGGTTGCCCACCACCCGAGTGTTGAGAGTAGTAGTAGTCCGGGAATGAGAAGCAGTAGTCGTAAGCCGAGGGGGAGAAGTATCCATAGCGAAACAAAAGAGAACTTCATCCCCCGCGCGCATCCAGCCACCACCGACTCCAACAAGGGAAAGGCGAATCGTGGGCACACTTGGTCCCACCGCCGATAGATGTCACGCAGGGGAGATACACCCGTACCCAGTCCCTATGCCTGAAAGGCGGCCACTCTCATCCAACGCGCGGTGAAAAGTGGCAGGGACAGGGTTTGGGTTTGGTTGGAAAGCGACAAGGGTGCAGGACAACCACCTCCCACACCCAAGGTCCAAGGAAAGGGTCAAAATCAAGGTAAAAAAAACAGAGAAGCCAGAAAGAATGGGTTAAAGGAGAAAAAGAAAAAGAAGCAGGAGATCAGCCGGGTCCCCAAGCGGGTCCAATGGTCCACGAGGGCAGAGAAAGCCCTTACACCGAAGAAAGGTGTATTCCCACATTCGCCACAGAGGGACGCGCCCTATCGCTCCGGACAAAGCAAAGGGACTCAACTGACCTGTGTATCTATGTACTTAAAGAAACAATATCTAAATACATTGACAGTAATTCAACCATTTATAGCTGTTTCCTTGATATAAGTAAGGCATATGATAGGGTGAACCACAATATTTTATTTGCAAAACTAGAAGACAGGAAGGTTCCCATGTACATATTAAATTTATTGAAATTTTGGTATTCCCACCAATCTTTCACTGTTAGGTGGGGCAATGTACTATCCGTGTTTTTTGGCTCCTCTTGCGGAGTGAGACAAGGCTCCTTGCTCTCCCCTATGCTGTTTAATGTGTATATTGACGAATTAATTGCTTCACTCAACGAGGCAACAGTGGGATGTTGTATAGATAACACAAGGATAAATAACTTAGTTTATGCCGATGATATGGTGTTAATAAGTCCCTCTGTTAAAGGTCTGGATCGGCTACTAAAAGTCTGCGAAGTGTATTCGCAGAAACATGATATTCTTTTTAATGTTACAAAAACTAAGGTTATGCAATTTCATCCTAAAAGCTGTATTCAGCCAGCTGATATAAGGTTTAAAATGAATGGTGAAGTAATTGAGGATATAATGGTGAAGTAATTGAGGATATAAGAAAACAATCTCGAAGCCTGTGTGCTAAAGCGAATATAACCATAAGGAACTTTCGATTCTATTCAAGTGAAGCTAAAGACACTGTCTTTCGTACTTTCTGCAATAATATATACGGACAGCAACTGTGGGTGAATTATGAAAAAGGTTCTGGCAGAACTCTAAATTTGCTGTACAACAGGTCTTTTAGACTTACATAAATTACTCCCGAGATGCTCAGCTTCGCAAATGTTTGCTACCCGCAATGTCCCGAGCTTCCCGGAGGTAACAAGACGTGCTCAACACAGTCTAATGCAAAGAATTAAAAAATCAATCAACCCGCCGATCATCCAAGCTATCCATGAGTCCTGCCATTTATCCTCTAAGCTATGGACTTCTTGGTACGAAAACGTCTGTCTGTAGCTCCACTTAACTTCGACAGTGCAGTATTATTATTTCTAATCAATTGTATATATCTCTATCCTTAGTATATGAACTGTCATTGTATTAATAATATTTGTCATATGGTTTAGAAACAATTCTAAAATTCTCGTTGATCAAGACGCTGATGATTTTGCAACTGTACCAAAGCCTAACTTCTCTGGATCCAGAATAGATAAAGGATAAAAGGGTAATAGTGGAGAATGTGTTTCCACAGCTCAAGAACTGATGATCTTCAACTTGCGATGAATTCTCGAGCTAAAATACTGTCGATTTTACTTCTCCTTCCACATCTACAATTTTCGACTACGATTTGTTGCAATATTTATGCTCCACGTTAATTTCTGCTGATCTTACGAGAGCGAGCCTTAATTTTCAAGTTCTGATTATTTCAAAACCGAGTCAACAGTTATACATAATTAGTGTATATTTTATGCTGGGAGAAAAACTTCGCTTTTCACGACCAGCAAGGAATACAACGTTAATACAATGTTAATAAAACGTCGCATCAGACCAGTTTCCACGAATAACCCCATCTTTAAGTCTTGCTCGTTAAAAAATTATGGCGTGTAGCTCCATTTAACCTTTGATGCAGGGACCTCCGTTTTGTGACCATCCACATGCGTGTTCGGTTTCAATTTATGTAGAGCGGTTCAAAAGTTATGGCATGGACCTTTTCATTTCATTTTCGACCTCTATTTGTGACCTTGACGTTTGATGCAGGGACCGGATTCTTGCTCATGTCACATCGTCTTTCCTGATCCATACTCGTGTAATTTCATCAATTTATGTTGAGCGGTTCAAAACTTATAGGCCGGACACGAAAGTTTGAGGGACAGACGGACGAAAGGACAAGTGCAATCCAGTATGGCCCCTCCAAATTTATTTGATAGAGCATATAACAAATCAATTTCATCATAGTTTCCTATACTTCCCAACAACAACAAACAGCAACAAAAAGTTCTGTCCGAAGCACAGTTTCTTCCTACTTCCACTCACCTCGCTGACTGTCATTGGTTTCATGAAGACCTCCCTCCCGCTTACGATCTTCCTGTTGCACAGCCACATTCGCATGTCGTCTGCCCCGATGATCAAAAGTTGCGCCATCGTTTGTAAGGACTCGTCGCCTCTCTGTCAAGTAAAACCTTATTAGCATTTTTATTGACTTGGTGACAAATGGAAAAATTTCCAACTTATAAACATTTTACAGTTGAGAAACTCCACAAAATATTAGAGGGAAAATTAATTTCAAAAGGTACTCGGTACAAAACCAAAAAGGGTAAAGCAAGTTTCATTTATATTGTCAACAAGGCGCGAGAGCAGCACAAAATTTAAACGGTGAACGCACATCAATGACGGAAGAGTCGCTGTTGCCTTCCAAAACCGATATGTTTCCCATGTGGAGAATGGCGGCGAGGACACCGAAAATCTCCTCCTGGACCGCCTCCGTTATTCCCAGCAGAGAGAACGCCCTGCATGTTTCATCGAAGTCGGCTGCATCGTTGACGCCGTCAATCTCGGTGCTTCCTCCCTGGTTCAAGTAGTGGAAGGAGGAGGAATCGTCTGCGGGAGCAGCAATTGACGAGTCTTAAAATTACTGGAGCAGAACTAAAAAAATATCGACGTTTCAATCTATCATTTGCATTGAAACTTCTCAACCATTTCTTTTTTCTTCTTAAAATCAGTATTTTAACATAGATGCAGAATAAGTTCTAGGGATGGGAAACTGAATCGAACTGGAATCGATAAACTGATAAAACCGATATTATTTTATGAACTGAAATCGAAAAAAACTCGAACTGAAAAAAATACTGCCAACTAAAATCGAAATTCGAACCGAAATTGAAAAACAATAAAAAACTGAAATCAATTCGAATAGATTAAAAATAACAGTTTTGCGTTTCAGTTTTGAGGAGCATTTGGATTAAAAAAAATATAAATACTGTAATGTGAATTATTTTCCTTTTTTGGCGACTTAACATTTTATATGGATTTAAAATATCAATTTCTCCTTTAATTCGATGTGGAACGGCTTTTTTCTCTTTTCAGATTGATTTTAAGTCCTCAAAGAAACAATTTCTTGCCCGAAAACATTGACAATATTTTAAATGTTCGCTCTAATTTTAACACTCGAGTTTACAAGGTATTTGTATATAATAAACAAAGAGAGGCGCATTTAATCGTTTTATTCCCCTTTCTAATACTATTATTTATATATTTTATACAGAGCTACGTCGTGGCCAATGTCGTAACACCGCTTCCCGGAGATCAGCGAAGTTAAGCGACATTGAGTCTGGGTAGTGGCTGGATGGGAGACCGTACTCCACGGCCAGATTACGTAGCGACCCGTGGTTCGGATCCCACGTAAAGCCGTAGGTCCCCTCCGTCATATGACCTTAGATGTTGCGAAGGGGGTTAAACAACCCCAATACAAAAAAATAATAATAATATTTTATACATGTCGTGCGCTTTAAAATTTAAAAAGTGTACGAATTAATAAAACATTTCGAATTGAAAGTTTTTTGTTAAATAAAACTTTATGTGAAAGAAATGAAGCGAATAAGTAAAAAATAAAAGACGAGTGTTTCGTACTGATTCAGTTCGCTATAGATCCTTACATGTTTAATCATACAAAAGTAAAGATAATTACTAAGGCAAATTCTCTTTGAAAAACTGAAATCGAATGCAAATACAAATATAAAATTAAATCTGAATTTGTCAATAGGATACCCCACAAAAAATAATATAAATAATACAAAGAAATTCTTAAAACTGGAATCGAAATTTAAATTGAATCGAACCGAAAAATATAAAACTTGAATCGAAAAATAAACTCAAATCGAAAAACAATTAAAAATTGAAATCGAAATCGATATTTTTGCAAACTTGAACTCAAATCGAAAAAAAATGGACTTAAAAATTTATCAGTTTCCCATCCCTGAGTATAACTATCAATAATTCACACAGTTCATCACGAGTCTTTAGACAATGAAAAGTAAACATTTTCATGTGTGAAAATACACTCAAATAACAACGAATGCAACGTCATGCAACATTCTCTGATTATTTATATGAAATCAGAAACTTAATCCTTTTAATTTCATATTCCCGTTTTAGAAGATATACAATAAATTATGAAAATCATTGTTTGGTTAGAAAAGCCTCGCTAAATTAACCACATTTACTATTAACCCTCTAACGCCGACTGGGTCGAATACGTACCGTTTCAAATATACGCATTTAGACTTAACCCTACAAAAACGTTCGGCGTTAACGGGTTAAAGCTTTACTGTACATACACGCGTGTACTGACTACACAGGCCTGCGAATGAGAACTTTGTAAGTTGTTTTCTTACTAATAACTGATTTTATATAATTCAACTACGCTGATTTCGAATAAGGTGTCCATTTTTTTCTATCACGTAAGGATTTTCTGCAAACTGGAAGGGAAAAAACAACATAAATAAATATTATTTATTTCAATTTACATTTGGTACATTTGTTATACTAATTAAAAATGCAAACCACTTTAAAAAGAAAGAAGACTATTAACGTCAATTACATATTCATCTTCTTTAAACGTTGTGGGTCCGGGGAACGCGGGCCCGACGTGAAAAATAGTTTAAAACGCGGGCCCCTGGTAAAAAATAACTTAAGCGTCTTTTATTGTAACGCGCGTAGTATCAGAAATAAATTAAATGAATTTAAGGCGATAATTTATTCAGGCAACTACGATATAGTTGCTATCACTGAAACTTGGTTAAATACCGTGACTCGGGACTTGTTGGGGGAACTTGATATACCGGGTTTTAAACTCTTTACTAATGATAGGTTACATAGTTTTAATTTTGTTGTTGTTTATAGACCTCCCGTTCAACCCCTCGATACAGATACTAGATTTCACTCACTTCTTGGTAACTTTATTGACAATCGGAATAGTATAATTGTCGGAGACTTTAACTGCCCTAATGTTAATTATGAGACTTTTACTGGTAATGAGGAGGGTTTGAGATTGATTGAGTTCATGGAGGATAATTTTTTACGACAGATAGTTACCGAACCAACGCGCGGTGACAATATTTTAGATTTGGTGATGACGAACGGCGAAAATATAGTCAATAGTTTAGAAGTAGGCGAGAGTTTAGGATGTAGTGATCATCAAATTCTTAGGTTTAAGTTATTGATAGAAAACACTAAGGATAGTAACGTAATAAAAGTCCCTGATTTTTCGTAAGGCTAATTTTGATAGTTTTGAGGATAGGATGAGAGTAGTGGACTGGGATAACTTATTAATGGGTAATGACACAAATTTGCATTGGGTGGCGTTTAAAGAAAGTTTTAGGAATACTGAAAGGGAATTTGAACTTATTTAGCATGTTGTTTACAATGTTTTGGTAATTTAGGTCCTTGTTGCTCCCCAAAAATTTGTAGATAACATCCTTAAAAGCAATCCACGCTTCTTTTTCCAGACTGTTCATTGTTCTTTCAAAGTGTTCATCCAAACTCAGTTTTCTAATCTAGGGACCAACGAAAATTCCTCCTTTCAATTTTGCTTCCGAAAGAGTTGAGAATTTACCACACAGATACTTAAAACAATCTCCATTTTCGTCCAAGGCCTTAACAAATTGCTTCATCAAGCCCAATTTTATGTGAAGCGGAGGTAAAAGGACTTTCTTCGTGACAACCAAACTTTCACGTTGAATGTTTTTAGAACCAGGTGTCAGGTTGACTCTGCGTGGCCATTCCTTTTTTATCCAGTGCTGAGTTCTTGCTTAGCTATCCCATTCACACCAAAAACATGGAAACTTCGTATAACCTGGTTATTGACCTAACAACATACGAATCACTTTTAAGTCTCCACAAAGTAGCCAACCGTGGTTCTTTGTATTTAACCTTAGCTAAAGCTCAAGATTTTTGTACGTTTCCTTCAAATGAACCGAATGAGCCACAGGAACGGATGCATACAAGTTACCGTTGTGAAGGAGGACGCCCTTCAGACTTTTGGAGGAATCAATGAAAAGTCTCCACTCATTTGGGTCATACACTGCAGCGCCTAGTTTAAGTATTAGTTCCGAAACATTGTTGCAATATACCAGTGAATTTTCTTGAGAAATATATTGGATGAATTCTTTTTCTCGATTTCTGTACCAGTAAAATGACGTCCCGGGAGAAAGCAAGTTCTTTGCACGAAGTCTGGATCCCAAAATCTCTGAAGAATCCTTCGGGAGACACAAATCTCTTACCAAATCATTAAGTTCACTTTGTGTAAACAATTGGGGTTCACCAGAGGTTTCGGTTTGAAAACAATATCATCGTTTCCATCGTCATCAGACACCGAATCAGATGAAGTTATATCAAGAGTATTTGGTTTTAGTCCAGGCAATCTAGAGCAAAAATAGCTTCAACCTGGGCAAAATTGCTTCAGAAGCTTTCTAAACTGTTTCCAGCTCAGGAACCATTGCAGAATAACATATCCAAAATCCGACAAAATTGGACCCCGGGAACACCCCCAAAAATGAAATTCAAAATGGCGGACTGGCAGTTTCCTACGAAATACAATAAATTTTAATTTCGCTTTGTAGAGAGAGTTATGACGTTTTTCTTGATCAGTAAAATGTTTTAAAACACATTTTCGCTTCTAAATTAACCTATATGACACTAAAAATTGTATTAGGCGGCTAGTATTAAACTATGACGTCACGTAACGTAAATAAAATATACTGTATGGAGTGTATGTGAGAATGGACATTGCTACATCTTTATAAACTTATATTATATACAACTCTTTAATTCCTACTACCCACTATCAAATCTGCGTATTTCTGCTTGTCATTTTCTTTAAAACTGTTATTATGTACTCCTTTTAAGTACTGCAACACAGTTTATTAATTTGTGTTTTCTGTTTCAGACTGACTCGGTGTACGGCTGACTCGGTGTGCGTCCGCCTTCAAGAATGCAGACCCCTGAAGAATTGTGCGTGATTTGTAAGGAGAAATTGGACAGCGGACAGGAAGTGGTTCACATCTCGCAAAAAGGAGCAGATGGTATAAATGCATCCAGCCGCAGCCGTGGAAGCGATGTTGTTGCAACAGCTGGAATAAGTGTTCACGTTGTATGTAGGAAAAGGTTTACGGATAAAAAGACCATTGAAATAAAGAAGCGACAGACCGCAGCCGAGGCAATATCAAGGAAAAGTGCTTGTTTTCATGAATACGCATTTTCCAGTGCTACTCACTGTTTGTTTTGTGATACCTTTGTGGACTTTTTTTCCAAACACAAACCAAAATCAGAGCATGTCAAAATAAGAACTACAGAGTTCTCCGAAACCATAAAAAGGTGCTGTGAAAGCCGCTGCGATGAATGGTCGTTTAATGTAAAAGGCCGTCTGGAGTATTATCTTCGTGATCTTCCTGCTGCAGATTGTGTCTACCATCACACCTGCAGCGTAAATTTTCGAAGTGGAAAAAACATTCCTCGCGCATACTCCTCCGACGATCATGATTCGAAGAAAGGGAGACCAACTAATGAAGAGCAACACCAAGCATTCCTTCAGACCTGTGCTTACCTGGAAGAGAATGATGATGAACAACTGTTGATTGGAGACCTAATTTCCAAAATGGAGGAATATCTTCAAGGAAGTCAGAGCTCTGTCTACGAACGCAGGCACATGAAGAGAAAGCTTTTAGAACGTTACGGAGACAAGATCATAATATCAGGTGAAAGTGGGAAGGCAGATGTAGTAACACTACGAGACAGAGCTAATGAAATTCTTATAGATTATCACAAAAAGTCGAAAGAATGTGATATAGATATAGAGCTACAGAAGATTTACCTAGTAGAAGCTGCTGCAAAAATAATCAGAAGTGATATCAAGTCTGTCGACTCGCCTAGAAAAGATGTGTATCCATCTCCAAATGACATCACTGCAGAAAGTGCTCTTGATTACATTCCCAACAGTCTGAAATTGCTATTATCAAAAGCATTTGCGGACAGGATGCTTCAAGAAAAATAGGTGCAATTGGGCAGAGCATTATGCAAGCAATCCGTCCTAGAGGATTACTATGTCCACTACAGATCGGTTTGTCGGTTCAGCTACACCACAACTTTAGGTCAAGGTACCTTATTGACGTTCTCCATCAGCTGGGTTACTGTTCGTCGTATGCAGAAGTAACAAGATTCGAAAGAAACGCGGCGCTGGCAAGTGGGTCTGGCTCTTTTACTGTTGATGAAAACACTGCAGTCCTTCTAGCAGCAGATAACGTCGATCATGATATCTGCACTTTGGATGGGAAGAATACCTTTCATGGAATGGGTATGATTGCCGCAATAACTCCGAAGATCAAGATCCACCCTTCTATTCACAGGCGTAATGTTGGTGACAATGACATTAAGAAGATTGCAACCGTTGACATTAGGGAATATAGACACGCGAGAAGCATGTTGAGGGACATCTCATTCCGCGAACTTCCAGTACCCACTGCCACCATAAGTCGACTTAGTCTTCTCTGGCAGATATCTTCAGCAGAAAGATCAGGTCCAAGTTGGTCCGGAACAATGCAGGCAATTCACGGTGGATCAAGTGTCTCACATCCAGGTGTGGCGTCGATCACGTTCCTTCCCATCATAGATATGTCGCCAACTGACATGACCTGCATATTTTCGACATTACTATATTTGAGCAAGATAGCACGCGATCAAAAAGTCCCATGCATTATTACCTTTGATCAGCCTTTGTTCTGGAAAGCTTCCCAAATCATCAATGAACAGAGAGACCTGCAGGACATTGTTTTAATGCTGGGATCATTTCACACTCTGATGAATCTTTTGGGAGCAGTCGGTACTCTTATGAATGGTTCAGGATTGTCTGAAGTACTTCAAGAAATATACGGACCAAATGCCGTGCAACACATGATGTCTGGAAAAGCTGTTTCAAGAGCGATACGTGGTCATATGATAGTAGATGCAGCTCTTAGTACCTTACTAGTCGCAGACGTTTTCCCTCGTAATGAAGATGGAACTCCTCATGACCTCCATAAGGAAGCTTGTGACCTGCTCGACGATGTTATGACCGCCAAACAATCAGTTGAGGATGTGGAATCTTCGAATGCATTGTCTCAGATTGCTACCACTTTGGATGCGAAGAAAACTGACCTACAATCTACTTCGCAAACAAGTCAACTCTGGTTGGAATATCAGCGAATGATCAACATTGCACGTTCCTTGATAACAGCAGACAGAACCGGCTCGTGGGATTTGCACTTGCAAGCTATGCTGGAGATCATCCCCATAATTGCAGCAGCCGGACATCACAATTACCTGAAATCGATATACCTGTACCTGCAGAAAATGTTAAGTTTGCCTTCTGAAAATCCAGCCGTTAACAAAATGTTCCAGGAAGGTAAGTTTGTGGTAAGAAGAAGCGACAGATTATGGGCCGGACTCGGCACAGACCTGGTGATAGAACAAGTACTAATGCGTTCCCTGAAAAGCAGAGGTGGACTGACACGCGGAAGTGGATTTACAGACATCCAAAGGACAACGTGGCTCTTTTCTATGCCTCTGTGTTCCACTTATAACTTAGCAATGCAGGAATACACCAGAGTTTTGTTGGAAAGTAGTGAACAGCACAAGGAAATGAGGGGAAGTAGACAAATCAGGGACAGTAATGACATGAAGAAAGTACTTGAACGTCTGGAATCCTTATCCCCATTCCATTCTACCTCGGGTCTCTGCAACATTGTAACAGGGCTAACTGCTGATCCTGGAGTTAACGTTCATCAATTGCATTCAATCGGTACGAACATTGTCGTAAAAATGATTGGGAAACAAGCCTTTACATATTCTGCCAAAAGATCTGACAAAGTGAAAACACTAGGATCTGCTTCTGCCGTTGTGATCACTGATGCTTCAGATATAGAAGTAGATCCTGCACTACTGTTTCAGAGAATGATGACTGTTGCCACTGGCGGAGACATGAATCTTGAAGATGTCATGTGTTACGAACTGTGTGCATATCCTCCTGCATTGTTCGAATCACGAAGTATCTTGAGGAAACCCGATAAGTCTCAGCTAGCTCATGCAATAATCAAATACACTGACACTTTACGCATGGAAGAAGTTCAAGAAATTCAGTGCACAGACCAGTACGTATTGGATGGTGGATCTCTACTACATCGTGTTTCCTAGCGTCAAGATGAAACACATGACAGCATCGCCAACTCATATGCCGATTTCACTCTGAAAACATATGGAAAAGCAATCATTGTTTTTGATGGCTACAGCAGCTCTCCTACGATCAAGGACATGACCCACAGAAGACGCAGCACCAAGACAAGCAGAAATGCGAATCTCAGTCCAAGCATGAAGTTTGTTGGCCAGAAGGAACACTTCTTGGCTAATGAAAACAACAAGCAAGCATTTATTTCCCTCGTAGGTGAGATGTTGAAGAAGCACGGGTGTACTGTTCACAACGCAGATGGGGATGCTGATGTGGACATCGTTCGTGCAGCAGTTTCCTCATCAGAAAATGCAACTACAACAGTAATAGGGGAAGACACCGACTTGCTGATTCTCCTTCTGTACCATGCCAAGGACAGTGGTTTCAAGTTGTACTATCGCAGTGATATAAGACGGGGACCATCTCCTAATCCTGTGTATGATATTCTCAGCATTCAATCATTGTTAGGCAATGACATCTGCAAGTATCTCCTGTTTGTGCATGCTTTCACGGGCAGTGATAGCACATCCAGATTTTTTCGATCGGTAAAGCCAAAGCATTCGACACACTGATGAAGGTGGCTGAACTCCGTTCAGTTGCAAATACATTCTGTTCTGATTGTTGCCAACACTCTGACATTGAAGCCGCTGGAAGAAAGGCAATGCTTCTGTTGTATGGCTGCAAAACACTTTAATCCACTAACGCACTACGTCATCGAATGTTAGTTGAAAGGTAGCTACAGCTAAATCTTTTGTTACACCCGAACGTTTGCCACCTACCGATGCGTCCACAAAGTACCACAGCTTTCGCACATACTTTCAAATACTAATCTGGAAGTCTACAGAAGAGAAGATCGATGCAGAACAGTGGGGTTCGTATGTAAAGAATAATTCCTACTACCCTACAGCCTGCGACAAGCCACCAGCTCCAAATTATCTACTCAACATGATCCGCTGCTCCTGCAAGACGAAATGTGCTACTTCAAGATGTGGATGCAAGCGTAATGGAATGCCCTGTTCAGCCGCTTGTGGCGAGTGCCAAATCAGTGGTTGCGATAACAACCCAAGTACCGGTAATCTATCCGATGATAGTGATGAAGAGGATTAATTTCTGTATGTTTGTGACCAGGTATCACTTCTTCTGTAATGAACATAACTTGAAACTGGGAAAAAATAATTGTTGTATTATTGATTATAAAAATCTGTAAAAAGCTATATAACATTATATTTGCGTAATAACTGGTTGTGTTGTATATTGTTGAATTATTTAAAACATTACAACTGAAAGAAAAAGCATCAAATGTATCTCTATAAATAAAAGCGTAAATTATATACATTTTTTTTTTCGTAGGAAACATCCAGTCCGCCATTTTGAATTTCATTTTTGGGGGTGTTCCCGGGGTCCAATTTTGTCGGATTTTGGATATGTTATTCGGCAATGGTTCCTGAACTGGAAACAGTTTAGAAAGCTTCTGAAGCAATTTTGCCCAGGTCTAACTACAAATTGCCTGGACTATTTAGTAAGTACAGATATACCAGGTCCATGAGCAACAGGTCTTATAGCAGACAAAGTTTCGATAAGAAATTTCCTTTTTATTTTTAGTATTGTAGCCTTGTACGTTACACGAACAAAAATAGCATAGTATGCTTTCTTGACGAAGTCTGTAATATCTCGCCTTTGTTTTTTCACAGTAAATTTTCCACAAATATAACAGAAAATGTTTGGGCTATTTACACACCCTCTGGTTGCCATAGCGACAAATAAATAAATTTCAAGAGAGAAATATAGTCACCGCGCACCTTTGAATAATAAAGAACTATAACCTCGCACGCCCTAGACTGACTCATCTCGTGGCTTGTTAATCACTTATATACTAGCAGTACGTTTCTCGAATGTTCTAGAAGACGCTATGACGTCACTTCTGATCTGGAAGCATTTATAGGCAGTAGTTTTTAATCAAAATTTAAACGAGTCAATTTTAATGAAAATTACTTACATAAGTAATATGAAATATGACATTCTGTGAAAAATCTGTACGTGATGGCGAAAAATGATGATTATTTTCGGAATCAGCATGCAAAAATTACTATACAAGTGATAAAATATTTCGGACAAAACCATCGCAGGCCTGTGTTACAAATACAATTACGAGCTTATTTATTTCTGAGTACACGAAGAAATCATTTACAGTGGCTAAATTCACGCATTTTATTGCGCTCTTAAAATACACGTTATGATTAATAACTACTTCCATGAATAAGAAATTACGAACGAGTAAGATACTTTTTAAACGTCTCTACAACTGAAGCTTTGATCCTCCTCATGCTATATAAAATCAATGCTCATCTCCGTCTCTTAAGTAAATTCAATTTCAATCAAGGGTTGCGGCTTATTGTCATGAACGAGGGCTAGTGAATATATACAGGCATTAAAAGCGGCTCGCTCAAATGGAGAAGCAAACTGCATCAAACACGTTTTAACAAACCATATCGGCCCCCTTCAGGGGGGTACTTTTGGCTCCGACTACGCCTCCTTTTAGACGGAGAATGCCTCGCGTAACAGGCTCTGTCAGGGTTGGTCCTGAGGCCTTGGTTCAAGTAATGAAATCGGATGGAGTCGGCTGGGGCAAACGGAACGGGAATTTAATAAAAAGAATGCAAAAGTAATTGTTCCCTTTGAAATAAATAAATAAAATAAATTATTAAGGAATGGGACACTAAATGAAAAGCAAATCCGAGAGACGTTCGGTGCTTTTGATTAGAAAAAGGTGAATGTTGGAATTTTTGTGATGGTACCGAAAGTGCGAAATGGGGATCAATGTCACACTCATTAATATGTCACAATGTGTATTAGGATAGGAAACGGGTCTAATCATAAAAACTTAAATAACTGCCTCCTCAAGACTAAACAAACACATCTGGATCTCGACATCCATGAGCATAAACGTTCAAATCCTTTGAAGATTTTTTTACCTAGTTTCAGATGAGCCAAGTTTTTGCGGGAGGAGAAAGAAGCACAGAGCTGGTAAAATATATGGTAGTTTCTCTCTTCTGGTGCCTGAGAAGATGAGAAAAATGAAAAAATGCCAACTTAAATATCAGACTCTGCTCAGTAAAATGATGTACAACAAACTGAAACCATTTATTGTTAAAACTATGAATAAAAACTATTTTACGATCCTATAAATTTGTTAGATTGTGGTTAAACCAAAATGTTATGAAGCATTTTTTAAACTTTCAAGTTTCAGACTTCAGGAAATATAGTTCTTGATGTATTTCAGAAGAGAAAATATTTGACAATGCCACGTTCTTACTTGGAATACAACTCGAGACTTCTCCAAGAGATAAGTCCTCATATTTGCCCCCATAATGTGGTAATTCTTCGTGAAGTCCAGCTCGATATATTTACCAAAGCGAGAGCTGTTGTCATTCCTCGTAGTCTTCGCGTTTCCGATTGCCTGAAATATCACATACTGTATACTTACAAAATTTAAAACAGATTTGTCATTGTGAGCATTTTTTTTTAAAGAAAAATCCGCAAATAGATTAAAATAACGCCTTGTATGAAAAGGATAAAAATCAGAATTGAAATACCAGTAAAAAGTTCTCGTAGTTCCTTTTGTAAATTAGATTAATCATTGTGAATTTTTCTCCTTAACGCATCTAAACACCGTTATTGTTACTGCGTTCTCAATCATTAAAATTCATTATGGGTATTTGCGTTCGATTAGTTCTTACTTCCATGATGGGGTTTGAGGCGAGGATCTTCTTTTCAATCTGAGTTTCATCCGCAGAGCCCCCAACGCTGGCGAAAAACCTCATCGTGTATTTGGCGGAGACTGTCTTCCCGGCTCCGGACTCGCCAGACACGATAATGCTCTGATCGCGATTCTCTCTGAAAGCGAAATCGGGTTTATCGATCATCCTTAATTTTCCCATTTACACTTCTTAAATCGAAATTATAAAAACATCAAACTGCAAAACCATCATGATCTCTATTAATCAACCAACGGGATCACTAACGAATTACATTATTGGAAGATGAAGCATTTTGTAAGCAAGAACAGTGCCTAACTATAAAAAATCAAGACTGATTAAGTGCTAAATTTTTATGGAATTGTTATTCTTAAATTTTTAACCGATTTTCATTACTTTTGCTACACATCTTAATGCAAAGAAATAAATTCATATTTCAATAACTGCGCCATAAATTTAAGTCAACGTTGAAAGTGGTCTAAGGAAAATTGAATATAGGATATAGCAGCTACGATAAATCAAAACTATGCTACCTTTCCATTTTCGTGAAGGCTTCTTCCGATACAGCGAAGATATGAGGATCCAAATCCCCCATTTGCTGCCCTCTGTACGTGGCAATAGTGTCCGAACCATAGATAGGAAGTTCTTCGTATGGATTCATCGCCACCAGTACGATACCTGCCACAAAAATACAATTAGGCTCTTGGTCGAGTCCTACGTAAAATTAACAAAAAATAAATGCAGCTGGGTTGCTATAAACACTATTTATTTATGAACGTATTATTCTAAACAATTTCGAATGACTAACAGAATCAAACCTTACCGCAGTAGGTGTAGATAGCATTTTGGTTGCAAAACCTCACTCGTAGGTTATAGAGTACTGCTGGTTCGTGGAGGTAAGAGAGCGAAGTGAGATCATTCTCTCCGATTAGGATGTCAGGATTACGGAGGGGAGGCAGCTTATCGTCGGAGCTCTCACAAAGCTCCTCCGTCTAAAAAATTGGACTACTGAAATCAATCTGAATAACAACTCCATGAAGAAATTAATTGAATGATGTAATGCTTTCCCTTAAATTTAAATACACTTTCAATTTATGAGTAAAACGATAACTGGAAATATTTCATTTTAAAACAAAGAACAGATACGATCACAAATTTTGCTTCAGAAGGACACAAATTTTTTATTTATTTTCTTGCTATTAAAAATATGTACCATCGGTTACAAAAGTAGTAATACAGTTGGATACACCTAACCTCACGAGAGGTACAGTTGCAATAAATTTGCTGGAAAAAATTCTAAAAGTTTCACAAATTTTTAACAAATTTTGGTTGTTCTTAAAATTTTTTTTCCGGAGGACGAAATTCAGAAGCTGAAAAACTTAAATATTTTTTGTATTTCATTGACAAAATGTTATATCATTGACAACCTTCATGCTTTTAAGAATCTTGGAAGCGTTTTGATAATCTGGAATCTGTTCCCATTGAGCTGGATCTACAGAAGATAGAAAGTCATTTTCCAACCTTAAAATTGAGAACAGATGTCAAGAGTTTGCTCTGACAAATATGACAGATCTTTTCCTTCAGCAATCGTTGGACAAATTCTATTTGGAGAGCATTTATCTCCATTTTTTTTTTTTTTTTTTAGCTGCGACCATCAATCTCTTCATTTCTAAAAGTACACGATCATCAAAGAAAGAAAGACCAATCAGACGTTCACTTAAATACCACAAATGATTACCGAATGCCTTGCCTGCAGATTTGGAGACGACAGTGTCTGGGTAAGTTTCAGTGTCTGAGTAAGTTTTTAATTGCTGAAGGAGCTCAAGGTCATTTGCAGGAGCTAAAGTTGCTTGAGGGCATTGGAACCATGCTTTTACATAAATCTTTGTAGTGAATAAATTGAATCTTCTTAAAGATGATATTTTTCTTGATGTTAGACGAACCTGTGAACGGAGGAGATAAATCTTTATAAAATAAATTACGTTTGCTAGCCAACGATGTAGAGCACCTGGTTGCATCAGTCTTCTTCCTCGTAGGGGTACTTCTCCCAAAAACAACAATGCTAATTCTAAGGTTTCTCGGTAATCATCTCTTGGTTGACGTTCTTCTAGGTTAGTTTCACGGAATTCAATTATTTCCTTCCATTCAGATGTCTAAGGTCACTTCTTTATCACCAATCACTGGTTCAAGCTGCTGCTCGGTTGCTGGTATTTGTACGGTCTAGAGCAGTGGTGGCGAACCTTATTTGCTGGCGGGTCATTTTTGTTACTTTTGATTTAAAAAAAAAACGAAATTGGGTCACAATAATTTATTTACTTACTATTTTTAGTGAGAAACTTCTTGTTGGATTTTAGCTGCTAATGTTCTGATCCGAGGTTTATATTTAGTTGTCTTTAGTCTCTCACACGCAGCACTCATATCATCTGTGCCAAGGCGATTCCTAGTGGTGGATTTGACGAAATTCATGGAGGAAAACAACTGTTCACA